>JAVXUP010001071.1:0-285625 GCA_033070095.1 Escallonia herrerae | reverse complement strand
GTGCATCATGCTAAATAATTTGGTTTTACTGCGTAGGTATGTGAAGAGAATGCATTACTTCATCAGACAATTAGGTTTCTCTCTTGCTATCTAATCTCTAGCCTTTATATACAAACAGATGAGATTTATCTATCGATATTTTCATTATGTATACATTAATAAACACACACACACACACAGAGACATCCATAAAAACAGTAAACTACGCACTGTAGAAGTAAATCTACTTTCTCATGTCATTCAGAGGAGGCGAACCCATGTAAACAAGGAGTATACAAAAAATCACACCGAAAAACCCCAGACCACGAAAGTTATATCAGCCTATCAGGCCAAGCTCCAAGGATGTGTTAGACAGCTGGTCTCGCGGATGTGGTTGGAAATCTTTTGTAAGAGTAGGATAACAGCTCCTCAATGTCTTGTGTGGTGCATGTGGTAGGAGAGGAATAAGCACCAGGCAACCTATTGCACTAGCGAGTTAAGAGAAAATTGGCTTACAATTATAAATGGCCCCTCAGTCCTGAGTAGAAATCCTCATATGATCTTTAAGTACAATGAGATTCCATTCTTTAAAATAATTCCACAAAGTCGTATGGTGTTCCTGACCACTATTGTGCATATGCCATCATCATAAGAACTATCACGCCATGACTAGAGTTCAACCAAATGATAGGATAAATCAAGTTGTAAAGCTTTCATCTTCTTCATTAGTTTAGAAGTAGCCAATTCGATCGGTAAAACTCATATACATGCCTACGAAAATAGTCTCACAAAGTTTTGAATACCTCCGGGACTCTAATTTGGGAGGATGGGAGAAATACTACCTAGACCAGCAAGAAATTCAAAAAGTGACAGGAATATAACAATTCGAGCCCCTCTGTTTTCTTTATTGAAAGCATGGTTGTTCCATTATGTACTAGCCAACCCGGCTACTGTTAACAGTCGCAACGATAAAAGACTCCCTATGTGAAAACTGTTAGCACGTATAATCTTTTCAATATAACGTAGAACATCACAATATGGATCATCATTACATACAAGAACATTGGAATTGCACGAGCAAGTTGTGAAAAAGACACACATACCTCAATGCAGACATTAGGATGCACAGGCAACCATTAGTGATGTGAGCACTGAGAGTTTTGCGATCATCCTCATATGCAAACTTCAAAAAGTCATCCGGCTAAAGGTAGATATAGATGAGCAATTTCTCAACAATATCAGAACTAGAGGTATTAGGCGGTAATACTTTCAAAGTCAGATCAATAAGAATAATAACTTAAGTTGAATTTGCACCTAATAAAATTGAGAAATGAAAGCGACTGAGAAATGAAAGCGACTCGTGAACAGATTTTTCTTGAAGGAAGCCCTTTGACCAATCCAACTAGTACGCAAGACGCAGTAATGATAACAACTTCAGGCCGTCCTGCCAATTCCACTCTTTGCAACATATTTCCACTCAAACAAATACTCCTATTCATCCAACAACCTACATTACAAATCTCAATTCACATGCAAAAGGAGCGGAACTAACCAACTTAATGTCCCACATTCTTTAAGTTTCAGTTGTGCTCCCGCACACTTCAATTAACAGCGATACTTCCGAACAAAACTGAAAATAAAAGTACCAAATAAAGCAAAAACCCTACAGACCAAACCGATTGAGAGAGTGAGTACTTGTTGGCACAACTCCCGCTTTGGGGCGAGAAAGAACGGCGATGGAGCGAGCTTCGGTCCTCGAGCAGAATCGCAGAACAGCTTATGAAGCAGGGGAAGGAGGTAAGCAAAGGTCTTCTTGACGGAGCCGGAAGGTGCTTAAGCAAACAAATCCCTATTTTACTAATAACACGGGAGTACAGTTATGGGTAAGCAAATTGTTGGGAACTGGGGTTTGTGCACAAGGAGCCGAATCAAGAAGAAACTTAGGAAGATTTTAAGGTTTGCATATGGCTGACAGGAGTGTGATTTGGGATGCCTTCTTCCCCCCTTTCAAAATTTAGATCCTTCTCACCGTAAGTGTTTGGTAACATTTTCCTCTTAAAAAAAAAAAGGGATAATTGCGTAAAATACTCATATGGTTTGGGGTAGTTACAAAAATACCCTTCTGGTTATAAAAATTGTAAAAAGACACCCGAGATTGTTAATGTGTTGCAACTGTTAGAAAACTCATCTAAATTAACGGGGCGTGATTTTCACGCTCTTGAAAAATGCGTGCAGTAAAAAAAATTATAATAAAAAGACTAAAGTACCCTCCCTCTTTTTATCTCTCCCAAACAAGTCTCAATTCTACCAAAACCAAACCCTAGCCGCCACCCTCACCACCACCGCCCCAGTCTGCCACCTGCGCCACCCACAACGGGTGCCACTGCCACCCCGACCCTGTGCGCCTAGCAGCTGCTAGCCCCGTCACCGTGCGCCGCCGGTGTAAGCCCCTTCACAATCCCGCCTCCACCACCACGTCTGCCACTTGTGCCACCCACAACCAGCGCCACCCAATTTCTCATCCAATCCCACCGCTGCCAACTTCTGCAGACAATCCCATCACCGCCAACAGCCCACCCAATCTCGCCGCCACCATCACCGCCTAGTCCCGCTGCAGCCATCACCCCCAAACCAATTCCACAACAATTCGAACCCTAATCAAAACCCAAAACTTAGATCAAACCCTAATCAAACCCCGAAACTTAGATCGAACCTTAATCCCGTGTTGAGGCCACCAACATTCGAACCCTAATCGATCCCTGCTTGTGCCTTCGTGCATGTCCAGATCTATGCCAAACAAGACAGATCCCACCGGTCCCCGCTTGCGCCGCCTCGAGCCCGCCATCGATCCAAGGCAGCTGGCCTTCGTGCATGTCCAGATCTGTTACGGAAAGATCCCATCGATCCTTCGTGCATGCCAAACAAGACAGATCCCATCGATCCTTCTCTGCGAGTCTCGTGGAGAAGGAGAGAATCAGATAAGGAAAAGTGGTAAGAGCGTACCATTTTCATTTATATAGAAGGGCAATTTGGACATTTTTGCCATTCTGTTACGGAAATTTGACGGTGCAATACATTTGCAATCTCGGGTGTCTTTTTGCAATTTTTGTAACAAGAGGGGTGTTTTTGCAACTACCCCAAACCACAGGAGTATTTTACGCAATTATCCAAAAAAAAAGGCGTTTCTGACTGCTCACCGTCGCCGCCGACGGCCGGCACCATGCCCCACTACCGCCATCACAAACCGCCACCAACTATAAAACTCAAAATAAAAATTGTGTAATCAACACCCATTTGTTTTTGTAAAAAAATAAATACTAAACTGATTTTTGTTTTTATTTTTTTAAAAAATAAAAAATTAAAACTGGAAGTAATTTCAAACGCTAGATTAGTAAAGGGTCTCGTCTTTCAAAATACTTGCGATTAAACCCTAAACTCATCTAAATATAGTTAACTTTAGGTTTTTGTAAGTTAAAATAACACTTACATTAAAGTGGCAGTTTTGTCCGGTGTGCTAATCGCGTTTAGCTCTTTAAAGGTCGTTTCTTCTTCTTTCTTTGTGTTGGTCATGGTGTTGAGACTCGAAAAAAAGTTTTGGACAACTAAAATGCTGTTATTTTTAAATGTGTCGCAGTGGTTTGAAAGTTACTGCTTGTCAGGTTGATAACATGGGTTGTAGGCACAGGTTGGTGGACGAAAGGTAAGTTAGGCCCCCTACGCTTACAGTATTTGTTTTCTGTTTTTAGCAATGATGATGAAAAAGATTCCTTTTTTGCGTACTTTTACTATTTTCTGTTTTCGTTTTGGATAAAATTACTCAAATAGTAACAAAAAACAGCTAATTTTTTTTTAGTGAAAATGATAAAAGTACAGGAACGGATTTTCAAACTGAATATGAAAATCATGAAAATGAAAACATAAAACAAATATTGTAAGCGTACGGGCCCTTAGGGTTTGTCACATTGAACCGCTAGATCTTTACAAACTCGAATATACAGCAAGTGTTATTTGAATGACATTTTTACTCACATCTTTTCATAATGCGCTTACAAATACCACTACTTTTGAATCTAGGTTGAACTGTTATATTAATAAAGGTGATTGCTCGAGCACCTAGCTATTAGCTTAATTTTAACAAGTAAAATTCGGGAAAAACGTCCAACCTACAAAGTGCGGATTAGAACCACCCCCTAATATTTTGTCGGAATAGTAACCGATCACATTACACACTTAATTAAGGGAGTGGATCCCTTGTGGCCACTGGCAACTCTAGTCGTCCATCCATTGTGGATAGGCGAACCAGATTACTTTTAAAAAAAAATCCGTCCTTCATCACATTGTGTGGGCAAACGTCCGCACGGACGGTAAATTACCGCCTGCCCTATAATGGGACGGGCAACCGCACCATAATATGGCGGGCGACGAAATTTCCTTGAAAAGAACAACGGTTCAGGACGGCCACTTCCACGACATGGATTATCAGATCACGTTGACAACTTAATTTAAATTATTAGTGATATCCGTTTACGAGCTTCCCTTAATTAAAACGAGCAACAAGTAGCTAAGCAATAAACAATGAAGAGGGACAGGGAGAAAGAACAAACGAGAAAATGGGCCAATCTTCGCAAAAACTACTTGTATCTGCAATGTTGGGAAAAACTCAACTGTGGGCCAGCTTGGGCTTTAGCCCTTTCAACCTGAAGTTTGCTGATTACTAGCGTTAGTCCGGTCCAATTAGGCCCCTGGCCAGCCACAATGTGTGTGTGTGTCTAGCTGTGTACGACTCTGTGCATTGTGATGCCAAGCTTCCATTAATGAATGGGAGCATTTTGAACACAGACGATGAGCAAATAATATCAGTTGGTAAGCCGACAAGGAGGGTTGCAATGCTGACTCCTTCGCAAACTATACCATTCAATTAGAGATGCCCTACGTTCTTCACTTTCTTCATCTGTAACAAATGGCTACCATTAAAGTTCCCAAATTCCAATGTCCATATCCATCTTCTGCTTGACATGCCTGACGTTGACACCGCACCAGTTAGCGTACCAATAATTAGGCGCTGGCCTTTCAACTTAGCTTTCTGATCGTGCAAACGTTCTCTATTATGGATCATCTTGCTCCTGTTAACATAAGTTTCTGGACTTCATTCACTAGTTGACTCAACTCTGAAGTCCTGATGAGCGTAACTGATAGTGCCTTGAAGAGGGTAGCTCATGGATATAAGTACAACAGGCATCACTGCCACCAGTCTGGCAGTGGAGTTTTGGGCCCTTCTTGATGCTTGTTTCCTAGCCAAGCTAGAGAGAGAGGGTTCAACAACTTGGAGGTAGAAATTGATTCCAAATGTTTATCCTAAAATTTGTAGTGTACTGAGAATTTGAAGATACAAAGAGATGGTTAAAAGTGCAGCTCAAATTATATTATGAATTTCTAAAAGAAGGTCAATTTGTATAAAATGCTAACAACGTCCAACATCTCCTTGTCCATGAAGTTCCAATAGCAAAGATTTTTTCATTTCAAGAAAGATAAATAGTGTTTGAAGTTGATGTTTTTGGTGTTTGATAGAATTTATGAATCATAACCAAGCCAAAAAACTTCAAAAAACATGAATTCGAAAAAGAAAAAAGAAAATATTTATTTTGACACCCTATAATACTTTTTCAGTCCTCATCTGTCGCTCAAATTTTATCATTACTATACCTTTTAGTGACAAAATAAGGGAGTGAAAAAATTTATAGGGTGTGAAAATAGAGGCTATAGAGTGTCACTATTCAGCCAGATCAATATATCCGATCTATGAGCCCAATTCTTGTGAGGATTTATGGACCAAAAAACGAAAGGGTATTTTGCTCAAATTACTTTTGTCATCAATAATAGAGAAAGTATTCATCATGGGTAGTCTTGTAACTTTCCAATAGTGACCCTAGACCCATCAAAATTAAAGATTTGATTTTGAAGTTTTTGGGACGAAAAGCTAACCATCACTGAATTAAGAGAGCATTGTTAGTTAGGGAGTCTAGTCTGCCTACCCTAATCAGCAGCATCTAATTGTGACATGGCATAAAGGCAACACTTGTCAAAGTAGCCACAACTTTTAAAAAGCCAACTACTCGGATATGATAAGGCTTCTGATAAAATTAGCACCTGGAAAAGTTGAAAATATAGGCTTTAATAAGCAGAATCACGAAGACATGGTACACAATGCAGTCTGTAACAGGGTGAGATGTCACTAAGTTCCTTTTGAGTCCGTGTTAATGAAGATCGACATTTGGCCTACAGAAGAAACATTGAGAAAGATTGGCACGTGATATATTTTTAGGTGTGTCGATTTTGTTTTTTGAGTAATGTTGTATGATGGATATTGTTTGTTTGTTTGTTTGTAAAATACGTTGGTACGTGCTCTTGGACATTGAAACTGATTGTATACTTTTTTTAATGTAACCGATTTGGCGTTTGTGAGAGCATGCCTATCTGACTTCTTTCACATTGATCTGCGAGCCAATTGAGACTTCTAAATGCAGACCGGAACAGGCAAAGTTCTTTTAATCACTGCCTCCCTTTTTTTTAAGTGCACCACCAACAATACCTTCCACTTTTGCAATGGTACGATGTACATCACTATAAGAGATATTGCCGCAATCAGATGGGTCAGAGCGTTCAGTTCCTCTGAGATTCGTGCTCCAGTGACCGTCCAATTCTGTCCTTGTAGAATGCAACAACGGGTAAGAATGGTGAAGTCGATTAATGGCCCTGATAAACAGGAAGCAAGGGCCATCAAGACAAGCTGGTCTCATTTCTACTGATTGTTTTGGCCCGTATTGCCCCCCCCCCCCCCCCCCACCCAAGGCATTAGAGTTTATATTATTTTAAGTTTCTCCTTAGAGCCTCCAATGAGGCTTGGTCATTTCCTTGTTCAAAGTGGTTAGTGTTGGAATTGGGTTTTAAACCCATTGTGAGAAGCAATTTTGAATCAATTTTCAAATGGGTTCTAAACCATATTTTGGTTAGGGCCAAATTGATTCATGTTCATCTATTGGAATAGATGATCATGGTATATTCACATGTCTTTGACAAATGGAAGGTGAATGAGAAAATTGAAGTTAAAGTTGGTGGATCAACTTGAAGGGAAGAGAGAATCCCACATAGAAGAATTAAAGCAAATATTGTCTCCTTATAAGGCTTAGCCTTGAGCTAAGGGATGGGCCCCTTGGGGGTACCCATGTTTTGTAAGGAGGGAGGACCTAGGTTGACCCAAGGTCCACCACGCGCGCGCCGCCCCGCCCCGTCCCGGTCCGTGGCTTGGGCTTGGGCTTGGGCCCATTAGGCTTTATTCTTTTTGGGACAAAAATATTTAAATAAATAAAGTTTATTTATTTATTTATTTTATTTTCCGGAAAGTTGTGACCTTTCCAGCTAAACAGTTTTTCCTGTGAAGAGTTGCACCCCCCAGTGGATAATGTGTATAAATACGAGTCAGTTTTACAAAAATGAACTAATCCCGAAATTATTTTCTGCAATTTTTGTTGTCTCGTTCCTGTGTCCAAAAGAGGAGTTCTGTGTCTTTGTTTTGGTTCGCCGGGTCTGCAATTTGGAGTGCTCCTATTTCAGACGTATTGTCGTTGTATCCTGGGAGACTGTCGTCAAGAACCGTCAGCACCATTGCGGGACGAATAAGTCTTAAGGACAGTGAATCAAATTCACGCCTCGACCTTTTTCCTTTGCTGTTCTGCAATCTTCTTGTGAGTTGTTAAATAAACTATTATTTCTTTCCTTACGTTACTGCTGTTTTTGGAACCTTAACATATGCATGTTATTATATTTTCGATATTGTTTTTCTGCACAAATATACACAAAGTATACGTAGAAACCAACATTCTTAAGACTTATTCCTGCACACTTTGTGTTGCATGTGTAGAAACAGTATTGTCATAACAGTGTTTTCAAATTCGTTTTCATATTTGATTCTGTCAATCTATACTAAAGTTATTTTCAGATTTTGAATTTAAGTTTAGTGATTCTAGACTCAGATTTATACTATTGTGATAGACTGGACTGTTTATTAATTGTTGTTATATTCTGTTGATAGATTTATAACAATGGCTACTAGTGAAACCAATTCGGAAAGTGGACCGATTAATCCCAACGTGCAACACGGTGATGGGACTGTGTATGCGACGCCTTATGTGGCACCAACTCATGGTTCTGTTGGACTTGGTGAAAGACCGGAAAAGTTCAATGGAAAAGATTTCAAGAGGTGGCAACAAAAGATGTTGTTTTACTTGACCACTCTTAACTTGGCAAGATTCTTGCAAGAGGATGCACCAGATCTTGGTGAAAATCCTGACCGGCAAACAGTGGCTGCCGTGGATGCTTGGAAGCATTCAGATTTTTTGTGCAAGAATTACATCCTCAATGGATTGGACAATGCGTTGTATAACGTATACAGTCCAATGGTCAATGCGAAAGCATTGTGGGAATCCTTGGAAAGGAAATACAAGACGGAAGATGCCGGCTCAAAGAAATTTGTAGTCGGCAAATTCCTTGATTTCAAGATGATGGATTCTAAGACAGTGATTAGTCAAGTCCAAGAGTTTCAGCTTATTCTACATGATATTCATGCGGAAGGGATGGTACTTGGAGAGTCTTTTCAAGTGGCTGCTTTGATAGAAAAATTGCCACCTACTTGGAAAGATTTCAAGAACTATTTGAAACATAAACGCAAGGAGATGAAGCTCGAGGATTTGATCGTCAGATTAAGGATTGAGGAGGATAATCGCCAGTCCGAGAAGAAGGCCGGTAATTATCATCAAGAGGCCAAGGCAAATGTGGTCGAGCAAGGTCCATCAAAGAGGAGGAAAATTTCCGATTCCGATGGTCCAAGCGGAGCAAGAGGCTCACATTTCAAAGACGGTGAGAAGAAGAAGTTCAAAGGGAACTGTTTTGTGTGCGGCAAAGCTGGTCATCGTGCTAAGGATTGTCGCAAAAACAAAGGAAACTTTAAGAAAGGAAAGAATTCTCAAGCCAACGTGACCGAAGTTACCAAAATCACCGAAGACGTGACAGATTTGAATTTATCTGCGGTGGTATCCGAAGTCAACTTGGTTGGAAATCCCAAACAGTGGTGGGTAGACACGGGCGCTACTCGACATGTGTGCTCCGAGGGAAATATGTTCACTACATATGAGAGCGCCAACAACGAGAATCTGTTCATGGGAAACTCTTCTTCTTCAAAGGTGCTAGGAATGGGAAAGGTGGTCTTAAAGATGACATCCGGCAAGGAATTGAGTCTCAACAATGTGCTTCATGTGCCAGACATTCGGAAGAATCTAGTGTCAGGCTCATTGTTGAGTAAGAATGGCTTCAAGCTAGTGTTTGAGAGTGATAAATTTGTACTCACTAAAAGTGGGATGTTTGTAGGAAAAGGGTACTTATGTGATGGTCTGTTTAAGTTAAATGTAATGACCATCGTGCCTAAAGTTGTACCAAATTCCGATATTAATAAAACTATTTCTTCTGCTTACTTGTTGGAATCTCCTAATTTATGGCATTGTAGATTAGGTCATGTAAATTATGGTTCCATACAAAAGCTAGTGAAAAATGGATTTTTGCCTAAAATGAATTTTGACTCACATAAAGCATGTGAAATTTGTATTGAAGCTAAAATGGCAAAAACGTCTTTCAAGTCAATTGAAAGAAGTACGGAACCTTTAAGTCTAATTCATAGTGACATATGTGACTTAAAGGTGGTACAATCTAGAGGAGGAAAAAAGTATTTTATTACTTTTATTGATGATTGTACGAGATTTTGTTATGTATATTTGCTTAGAAGCAAGGATGAAGCCTTGGAAGCATTTATGCAATACAAAATTGAGGTTGAAAATCAACTTAGCAAGAAAGTCAAAGTACTAAGAAGTGATAGAGGTGGAGAATATGTTTTCCCTCTTGAAAAATTTTGTGCTGATCATGGAATCATTCATGAGACCACGGCACCATATGCGCCTCAGTCAAATGGAATTGCTGAGCGGAAAAATCGTACTTTAAAGGAAATGATGAATGCTTTGTTGATAAATTCTGGACTACCAGATAACTTGTGGGGGGAAGCGGTCTTAACCGCAAATCATATACTTAATAAAGTACCTCACAAGAAGCTACAAAAGACACCTTATGAGCTATGGAAAGGTCGTCCTCCTTCCTTCAAATATCTTAAAGTGTGGGGGTGTCTAGCAAAGGTAGCTATCCCACCACCTAAAATGGTAAAAATAAGTCCTAAAACGGTTGATGGAATTTTCATTGGATATGCAAGCCATAGCTCGGCATATCGGTTCTTAGTGCATAAATCTGAAATTGACGATATACACGTCAACACCATTATGGAGACAAGGAATGCACATTTCTTCGAGGATGTATTTCCTTGTCGAGTGGCACAAGAACGGAGTTCTTTAAAAAGAACTAGTATGGACCAAGAACCCTCACAAGAGGAAGATGAGCCAAGACGTAGCAAGAGAGCTAGAACGTCTACATCTTTTGGTCCTGATTTTCTAACATATTTGTTAGAAAATGAGCCTCGTACTTACAGTGAAGCAATGTCGAGTCCCGAAACTCCTCATTGGAAAGAGGCTATTAACAGTGAAATAGAATCCATCATGCAAAATCATACGTGGGAACTGGTGGATCTTCCTCCTGGAAATAAACCATTAGGGTGTAAATGGATTTTTAAGAGAAAGATGAAAGCTGATGGAACGATCGAAAAATATAAGGCCAGATTGGTTGTCAAGGGATATAGACAAAAGGAAGGCCTTGATTATTTCGATACATATTCACCAGTAACGAGAATAACATCCATTCGAATATTGATAGCTATTGCAGCTATCAATAATTTTGAGATACACCAAATGGATGTGAAAACAGCCTTCCTAAATGGAGATCTAAATGAAGAGATCTATATAGAGCAACCCGAGGGGTTTGTAGCTCCGGATCATAAGAGGAAGGTGTGCAAGCTTGTTAAGTCACTTTATGGACTAAAACAGGCTCCGAAACAATGGCATGAAAAGTTTGATAAAGTCATGATCGAAAATGGCTTTAGAATCAACGAATGTGATAAATGTGTCTATGTTAAAGGGACGGAAAAAGGATATGTCATTGTTTGCCTTTATGTGGATGATATGCTCATTATCGGGAGCAATAATGAATTCATTAAGGCTACAAAGAAAATGTTGGCCAGTAAATTTGATATGAAAGATATGGGTGTGGCTGATGTTATACTTGGTATGAAAATTACCAAAACATCAAATGGACTAGTCTTGTCACAATCTCATTATATTGAGAAAGTGCTAGACAAATTTAAAAGTTATGATGATAGTCCTGTTAAGACACCGCTAGATGTAAATTTACATCTAACAAAGAATACTGGGGAAGGAATATCTCAATTAGAGTATTCGCGCATAATTGGTAGCCTAATGTATATCATGAATTGCACGAGACCCGATATAGCATATGCTGTCAGTAAACTGAGCAGATATACTAGTAATCCGGGAAAGAATCACTGGTTAGCTATTGTAAGAGTTTTAAGGTATTTAAAATATACCTTAAACTTTGGTCTGCATTATACAAGATATCCAGCTGTTTTAGAAGGATACAGTGATGCCAACTGGATATCAGATTCTAATGAAACAAAATCCACAAGTGGATATGTGTTTACATTAGGAGGAGCAGCTATTTCTTGGAAATCCTCTAAACAGACATGTATTGCCAGATCCACTATGGAATCTGAATTCATTGCTTTAGATAAAGCAGGAGAAGAAGCGGAGTGGCTTCGTAATTTCTTGGAGGATATTCCAAATTGGTCTAAACCTGTGCCACCAATTTGCATACATTGTGATAGTCAATCTGCAATTGGAAGAGCACAAAGCAGTATGTATAACGGCAAGTCTAGACACATACGTCGCAGACACAATACCGTTAAAGAATTACTTTCTAGTGGAATTATCTCTATTGACTACGTGAAGTCAAAGGATAATATTGCGGATCCGTTAACGAAAGCTTTGACTAGAGAGAAAGTAAATACGTTATCGAGGGGAATGGGTCTTAAGCCTATGAACTAAAGAGTTGCCATAATGGAAACCCTACCTAGCTGACTGGAGATCCCAAGATCTAGGTTCAAAGGGAAAACCGAATTATGTAAATGCGACTCAGACAGAGCACTGTGGGGGTTAAAACCCTAATATCCATTCCTATGATGAGAAGACAGTGGCACCTTCAAAAGGTTAGGTTAAGCTATGCTTTTAATGACTCTTATATCTTGGAAATCCAAGTGGGGGGTGCAGTAGGAACCTCTAATAAGAAGTCACCTATGTGAGTAAGAAGTGGGCCGCTTCTATGAGAATTGTAAGGCTGAATTCTCAGAGAGTACTCATGAAAACCAGGAGTGTTCAGGGCCAAAATGAACACAACAATGAGAACCTCAAAACAATGTTTGAACGATACTGTGTGAAATTCTATTGTCTTGGTTTACACTAAAGGTTGAACAGTTCAAGACATCATGTTCACTGGTTAACCAGTAAATCCGATAGTTCTCACTAGGGAAGGTTCAAGGCCATCGGCTACCTATCCCGATGCAGTGTCGTTCTAAAGAACTCTTTCTTGTGTCAGTGTTTCTTTGTATTAGTGTCCAGTCAATTTTCTATTCATGTGGGGGATTGTTGGAATTGGGTTTTAAACCCATTGTGAGAAGCAATTTTGAATCAATTTTCAAATGGGTTCTAAACCATATTTTGGTTAGGGCCAAATTGATTCATGTTCATCTATTGGAATAGATGATCATGGTATATTCACATGTCTTTGACAAATGGAAGGTGAATGAGAAAATTGAAGTTAAAGTTGGTGGATCAACTTGAAGGGAAGAGAGAATCCCACATAGAAGAATTAAAGCAAATATTGTCTCCTTATAAGGCTTAGCCTTGAGCTAAGGGATGGGCCCCTTGGGGGTACCCATGTTTTGTAAGGAGGGAGGACCTAGGTTGACCCAAGGTCCACCACGCGCGCGCCGCCCCGCCCCGTCCCGTCCCGGTCCGGTCCGTGGCCGTGGCTTGGGCGTGGGCCCATTAGGCTTTATTCTTTTTGGGACAAAAATATTTAAATAAATAAAGCTTATTTATTTATTTATTTTATTTTCCGGAAAGTTGTGACCTTTCCAGCTAAACAGTTTTTCCTGTGAAGAGTTGCACCCCCCAGTGGATAATGTGTATAAATACGAGTCAGTTTTACAAAAATGAACTAATCCCGAAATTATTTTCTGCAATTTTTGTTGTCTCGTTCCTGTGTCCAAAAGAGGAGTTCTGTGTCTTTGTTTTGGTTCGCCGGGTCTGCAATTTGGAGTGCTCCTATTTCAGACGTATTGTCGTTGTATCCTGGGAGACTGTCGTCAAGAACCGTCAGCACCATTGCGGGACGAATAAGTCTTAAGGACAGTGAATCAAATTCACGCCTCGACCTTTTTCCTTTGCTGTTCTGCAATCTTCTTGTGAGTTGTTAAATAAACTATTATTTCTTTCCTTACGTTACTGCTGTTTTTGGAACCTTAACATATGCATGTTATTATATTTTCGATATTGTTTTTCTGCACAAATATACACAAAGTATACGTAGAAACCAACAGTTAGCTTGTGGATTGACATTCCCTTAAAACTCAATGTAACCTTGACTTCGCCCCAGTGGTCATTTACCCCGGGTTTCGGCCTACGTCCCACATCTTATGATGAGGAGAAGACCCGTTGTTGCATTCTTTTTCTAAGAGTTTCTAATCATGTTTAGAAAGTCTCTAAATAAGGCTATGCTTTCAGACATGCTCCTTTAGATACTCTCAAACACGTTCATTATCTTTTAAACATGTTCTTCGCCTAGGACCTCCTTCCTATAGCGATTATGCTCTTGATCCCTGAATATTTCTCCTAACTTCTTCCACCCTCATATGCGTCATGGAGTCAAAGGTGCTAGCTATATTTGGGTTCGTGACGCCAGAAGACACAACTTGGTCGTTGTAATTTTTCCCAGTAACAACCACTTCCGCAAAATTGTGCCCCATTGCCAGTGTGCAAAAAAGTGTTTGCCGGCAAAAGACGCTAGGATATGCCCTTGGGCCCTTTTGTGTTGATTTGTAGATTGTTTATTAATCTGTAAATTGTTTGTAATGCGCGAGCGTGCCAGGTCCTAACCAGACCACGTCTAAGCACAATTCTCAGATAAAGTAAATGGTCTGGCATTTGGGGAATGTGCGTCTCTGACTTCTTCGAAAATGATATGTGAAGAGTTGAGAATATCTACAGAATTCTTTCGGCCTGCTACTCCTATCTAATTCCCTCTTACCTATAATAAAGCCAAATATATAAGTACATTGAACATAGGCATTTTACCTCCATGGTGTTTGCAATAACTTTTATAGATTGATAACATTTTGAGAGTATAAAAGCTTCAATTTAAAGATGGATAGCCTTTGACGTATCTAATATAAATAAATATGTTCACTTAGGATAAGCATAGGTGTGCTAGCGTGAACTAAGAGTTAGTTTGCATGTGGTGCTGTAAAAGAGTAAATAATACAATATTTATGACTTTTATACTTGGACTTTCAATCATTAACCTCTGGTCGGTCCAATCTAGAGCTGCCATGTGTCGTAGCATGTGTTTTAGCCTTCTGCGCACACTAAGCTTCCTTGATTTGATTTGACCTTATCACATGTTAAAACTATATAAGGCCTTTGTTTACTTTTCTCGTCTAATTTTTCATCAAGCCTTTGTCACGTTTTGTAGATAACACGTTGTATAGTTAAAACATCATGCCTCGTGCAAGTGAGCATGTGTCTTTTTTTAGCTCAGACCACGTGTCACTTAGTCATTATTGCCTTTGACTTGACAGTTTGCTAAATAATCACCTGCTTGTTTTTAGGACGAATCAGCCTTGAAGCTGAGACTTGTCCATTGGCCGATTCCTAACTACTTAATGTCATGGAATGTTGATCCATTGAAACTAATCAGCGTTGTTAGACCTGGTCATTATATTTTACTTGGTGCAAACACTTTATAGTAAGATGAACAGTCTACTGCATGATCTAGCTGTGGAGTTTGGAAAAGTTATATGTACATAATTTTATTGTAGAACAATGAGATTTATACGCAAAAGTTATCCCTTTTTATTTATTTGTTCTCCGTAAAAGGTCACAGTGTCTTCACAGACATGACAAGTCTAGGTTCTTTCAAGTTCTTTCTTTCCTTCATCTTCATAGCCCTTTCAGTTGTTTCCTTCTTAAACTACACCATGCATGCAACTGGGACTTGGGTACTGGCCATAAGGTTTAAATTCAGAAAGTTAAGGAACGGAGTAAACTTCTTTGACCACTAAATCAACTCCTTATTGTTAGTTTAAACAGGCTTTGCCTAATTTAAAACACGCGAAGGATCGAAAACATTAGCTCATCCACATTCAAGACACGTAGACATGATCGTATTGCTGCAGTTTGAACCCCATTATAAGCTTAAATGGTTGATGCAATGTTTCTGCAAAATTCAGCCATAGAACTGGCATCCTAAAATGGCTGTCACAAGGTGGTTTATATGTCATCCGTACATCTGAAGAGTGACTGCTACTAATAACCTAGCAAGTGGCAACTATGTGAGAGAGACTCGATCAGTGCTACACATACTACCGCATAGTTTTCGCCATCTTACCAAAAGTAATCAAGAAATTCATTCGATGCCTCAGCACTAGTTAACTCATCCTTTTTACTTTACTCAGGCTGGCAGAGTTGGCAGCTTTAATCTGCACCAGCATTAGCAGTGTCACAACCACAAGTTTGCCCAAAAAAATTGGATATATATATATATATATATATATATATATATATATATATATATATATATATATATATATATATATATATATATATATATATATATATATATGTGGAGCTGATCCGTTGATAGCGCTAGCAAAATGGGGTATTTTGCTAACGCGATCTGGCCGTCCATCCTGAAGATGGACGGCCCAGATCGCGCCTTTTTCCAAAACTGTCAGCCGTCCGCCATACAGTCTCGCGGACTGAATTTTTTACCTTTTTGCCCTCCTCCCATGTCCGCGAGACTGTCTCGCGGACGACTTTCGGTTCCTGACATGTGTCAGAAAAAGGCGTCCGCTACACTGTGTAGCGGACGCCCTCTAGGCTGACACATGTTAGGACCTGTCCCGTCGGTCGCCTAGAAAGTCTCCTATCAGAGCCCCGAGAACTGTTCCCCTTGGTATCTGTGACGTCAACAGTGTCCGCTTTGTGGGAGCTCTTTCAGCAAAATTTTCGCGGCCGACTGACAGTCTTGCTTCCATTTTCAGCTCCCTAATTCTCGGCTCTTTCAGCAAAATTTTTGCGGGCTTCAGATTCACTTGCTTCCATTTTCAGCACCCGTCAAGCTTCGAGTAACACTTGGTTCAAGCATCACTCAAGCAAGGTAAGTTTGTGATCTTGCTACCGTTTTCTGGGTGGATTGACTGATAAAATATAATTTTTTTTTCGACAAAAAATTATAGATCTTTGGTGATGTTCTATAAATTTGTCACTCTATTCATCAACTTGTGATGTTCTAGAAATTAATTTGTTAACTTTAAACTAATTCATTGTAGTTAATTTCGATTTTTTTGAGGTTCGCTAACTTCGACACGTGTATCCTATTAAAATTTGAATTTTTTGAGATATGTTTGTTGTATTTTTGCATGGTGAATTTGTCTGTTTATCTTAGTAATTTTAATTTGTTATGTTCAGTAAATATATAATTAGCAAAATGGGAGACACTTTTGAGATTATGTATATGGTATCCTAAATCGGTCTATTCGTCAAGATAATTTTGAGATAACAAGCGTAGTCTATTTCTACATAGGTCTTGTTTCACAATGTCTGATTTCGTGTCGAGCTCCAACACCCCCGTAGATGCTAGTGATCCGTATCTAGGACGAACCTTTCAAACATTGGAAGAAGCTGGAGAATGTTTTCGAGCGTATTCATTGAGGGTTGGTTTTGGCATTAGAAAAAAACTACAAGAACAAGCAGCGTATCGAAAAGGATATGCTCTCGCTTATACGAGTGTCATAGGGGCAGAAACCCAGTGCAAAATGAGACACGCGTAGGCAACGATGACAGTGATGATGACGAAATAGGGTATGCGCGGAGAAGACGGGATTGCTTTGCGCGCACGAATTGCCAGGTCAAGATGTTCGTAAGCTATAAAGCCAAACAAGATCATTGGCTTATTACCAGCCTGGAACTGGCACACAATCACCCGTTAGTAACCCCTTCTAAGGTGAGTCAGATGCATCAACACAAGAAGATGGGTAAGGTCGCGAGGAGCCTAATTCACACAATGAGCGATGCGCGGCTAGGACCTACCGACATGATTAATGTTCTTGCTGAACAGGCTGGGGGAATTCAAAATTTAAACTTTAACACGACAGACGTTCGTAACGCGGTCCGAACCCATAGACGAGCCGCGTATGACCTCAATGATGCGCAAGCGACAATGAGCCTATTGAAACGGATGCAGATGGAGGACCCGCAGTTTACCTTCGACTATAAACTTGACGACGAGCATCGAGTTAGCACAATTTTTTGGGTCGACGGTCGTTCGAGGCTAGCTTATAAGCATTTTGGGGATGTCGTGACTTTCGACACCACATACCGTACCAACAAGTACTCGATGCCGTTCGCTCCTTTCACGGGCGTCAATCATCATTATCACTCCATCCTGTTCGGGTTCGCCTTGTTAAGGGACGAGAGCGAGAGTTCTTTTGAATGGTTGTTTAGGGTGTGGCTGGAAGCAATGAACTTCAAAGCACCGACTGTTATCATCACCGATCAAGATTTGGCAATGAAGAAGGCTATTGCTACCGTCTTCCCAGATACTCGACACAACTTGTGCACTTGGCACATAAGCAACAAATACCCGGAACGTCTGCATCACATGTACGCAAAGTATCCAGACTTTAAACAGGATTTTGACAAATGCGTCCTCAAGTCATTAACGATTGAGGAATTCGAGGAGAGGTGGGAAAAGCTTGTTCGGGATTACTCATTGCAAGACAACGAGTGGCTCCAGCACTTGTACGGGCTCAAAGAGCAATGGATTGGCGTTTACACGAGAAGTCATTTTTCTGCGGGCATGAAAACGACGGGCAGGAGTGAATCTATGAATGCCACGTTCGATAGTTATGTGGGTACAACTACCAATTTGAAGAGTTTCGTCACATCTGCACAAAAAGCGGTTGCGTCGTTGTTCGTGAAAGAAAGGGCTGCAGACTTTGCAACCACGTACAAGCAAAGGAGAAGGTTGCTTGAGACCCCGCTGGAGCTGAACGGTGCCAAAGTCTATACGAAGGAGATCTTCCTGCTATACCAAGTAGAGCTGCAAAAATCGGGCCGATACAGTATATACAAGGTGGCAGAAAAGTCATCGCGTGAGTACAAGGTTTATTCGCTCGTGAATGACCTCGTCCCTGAGAAGCTGCGCAGAATTTATACGGTGACCCACGACACATTGACGGACTCGGTGACATGTGTTTGCAAGAAGTTTGAGTTCCATGGCATCCTGTGTAGACACATTCTGCGGTTTTTCACACAGAAGAATATCAGGACAATCCCCGATAAATACGTCCTGCCACGGTGGACGAAAGGTGCAAACAGGTTGCACGGTACCATTTCCTTTCCGGAGCACCCGTATACTGACTTTGAAGAATCAGAGACGTTGCGGTATAATCATCTGGTGACGATGTTCACCCGTTTGTCCGTAAAGGGTGCTGCTACAATGGTCGGATATAAACATCTCCTCGAGGTAGCTCAGCAGCAAGAGCCCATCGTCGACCAATTGGAAGCAGCTTCAGTCAGCAATGCGGTTGACACCGAGCCTACGACGGGATCAGAAGATGACGAGCCGGGGGAGGGAGACGACAATGATATCCGGCCTTTGGATCCAATTATATCGCAAACGAAAGGCCGCAAGAGATCTACGCGGATGAAAAGCTCTATTGAGACGGCAACTCAACCAAAAAAGCTGAGAAGGTGTGCATTGTGCAACAAAATGACCGACCACGACAAGCGGAACCATTACAAGGCACTGGGGATAAGTCCAGTGCCTTTGCAAGACGGGGAAGAAGATGATGCCGAGGATGAGGACGAACAAGCTGCAGTGGAACTTTAGTGTACTGAATATTTATTGTAATAATCTTTTATGAGCCATCAAACCTGTCGGACATTTTGTAATAATCTTTTAGTAATGATTTTTTTGTAATAACCTTTACTCTCATTTTTTTATATGTGATTTCTTACACTGTCCGCTACACTGCGCAGCACAACATTAGAAACCTAAGGTATTTAGAATACCTCTCCAACACTTGGTCGTATAACACGGTGGATCTTCTGGTCCAGGGATAAATTCTATTTTTTGCAACTGAAACTATGGAAAAACCTTCTCAGTTTGGATTTTTCGTTTTGGATTTTGATAATCGCTCGCAAAAATACGACGCTAGCACATGCATAATAGATATATAGACATATACGGAATCGGATTTTACAAACGCTAGCACATGAACAAATACATACATATATAAATCCTCATCATCGCTAGCACATGCTCAATGCATAATCAAAACCACGCATAAAACGCAATATTGATCACAACTATAGATTAGAAACATGTAAATGATTGATTTTGTGAACTTACGTGATCTATTAGGGTATTAAAGCTGCTCTTATGAAGAAATTGCACAGATATGCTTGCCAACGCCGCTGGGAATATTTGTGAGTAGGAAGAACGGAGAAGAGTATCGAAGTTAGGACTTTTTTGAATATATATTTGCTGTCCGCTATACAATGTAGCGGATGACACCTGTCCGATATATAGTATCGCGGATGACACCAGTCTGTTCCTTCTGCGGGACTGTCCGCTAAATAGTATCGCAGACGATAGACTGTCCGCTATATAGTATCGTGGACGATAGACTGTCCGTTATATAGTATCGCGGATATAGATACCGAAAACAAAAAAAAACAGTGTTGGACCAGAAAATGGTTGGCACGGACCAGACATTTAGTTTCGGGTCCAGAAAATGGTTGGCACGGACCAGACATTTAGTTCCGACCTTCCCGAACCCCGGCCTAAGCGGAGGCCTTATATCCGCTATATTGTAGAGCTAGACTTTGGTGTCCGCTATATATAGAGCTATACAATGTAGCGTAATGTAATAAATTGGAATAAATTGGTGCCCGTAATGCAGTTTTAATAAATTGAAATAAATTGGCACCCAAAGACTTGTTTTAGCGACATAGTAGGTTAATGCTATTTTAATAAACTGACGCCCGAAGACTTGTTTTAGCGACGGAATCAACAATCTCAATAAACAAAAATAATGTACGATTCACAATCAACGATCTCAATATATCAAGGAAAAAAGGCACAATTAAGCAAGAAAAAATTTGGAAACATAATGAACAAGAACATAAATTTTTTTATTATAATAATAAACTAGGGTTCACAAATGGGGTACGAAAGTTTTTCACAAGCGCTCCGATCAAAGATTACAACTTGAAAATCCCACCACCCAAGGTGTTCGAACACTACAAAGTCCCCGAGTTCGAGGCCATGCTGGCGCACGCAGACGTTCCAACCCTCTGCGAATTGCTTTTTTTGGGGTCGGCCGGGCTTCAGCTTGATTTCAACCTGCCATGCCCCCTTGCGGCTATATAATCTTGCACTATCATGAATTGTTGTAAATTGATTGGTAAATGCTTCCGGTATGTCCTACCAAACACAATATAAAAAATAGGTTAGTTTTGGTTAAGAAAAACAAAAGATCAAACTTTTAACACACGAAAATACAGAGAAAGAGAAAGAGGGATAGCCTACAAATTCATGCTCAAATCCCGGCATCATGACTTTGAAAAAGTGTTTGCCTACCAGGTGCAAGTTGCCAATATAATCGTAGGCGTAGGTGGTCTCCGATCCAGAAGCCATCGAGATCGACGTTGAGGGGAGGACGGTGGTGTCGCCGGAGATGTGGGTGACCGAAGATGTGGGTCACCGGAGATGTGGGTCGCCGTAGATGGGGTAGCGGCTTGGGTTAGATGTTCGAGAGAGAGAGAGAGAGAGGGGACGCCGTCCGCTACATTAATATATATAGCCCGATCTGATTAATATTTATAGCAGGAGAGAGTGGACGAAGGGACGCTGTCTGCTACATTGTACAGCTCCCACAAAGCGGACACTGTTGACGTCATAGATACCAAGGGGAACAGTTCTCGGGGCTCTGACATGAGACTTTCTAGGCGACCGACGGGATAGGTCCTGACATGTGTCAGCCTAGAGGGCGTCCGCTACACTGTCTCGTGGACGCCTTTTTCCTGACACATGTCAGGAACCGAAAGTCGTCCGCGAGACAGTCCGCGGACATGGGAGGAGGGCAAAAAGGTAAAAAAATCCCGTCCGCGAGACTGTATGGCGGACGACTGACAGTTTTGAAAAAAGGCGAGATCTGGGCCATCCATCTTTCAGGATGGACGGCCAGATCGCGCTAGCAAAATACCCCATTTTGCTAGCGCTATCAACAGATCAGCTCTCATATATATATATATATATATGGAGCTGATCTGTTGATAGCGCTAGCAAAATAGGACATCTTGCTAGCGCGATCTGGCAGTCCATCCTGAAAGGTTTACGGCCCAGATCGCGCCTTTTTCGAATACTGTCAGTCGTCCGCGACATAGTGTCGCGGACGGACTTTTTTACATTTTTGCCCCTCCGCCCGTCCGCTACATTGTATCGCGGACTGTCCAAATCTTTTTTTTACGTTTTTTTTAAGTTCGTCCGCTACATAATGTAGCAGACTATTTTTTGACAAAAATACAGTCACGTTCCATCCGCTACATTATGTAGCGGAGGAGTAGGCAACACTATTTTTTTTCTTCTGTTGCGCATTCTGAACCATCATTATCAGCACCCATCTTTCCAAAGGCCCCCAATTAACTACCCATGACAGACCCACGTTGTCGTGCCGCTGCCTCCCCATAGCGACGACCACTACAACATCCAAACCACAAATTGCACATTTACCACCATTCACACGACCAATCGCACAGTGAAACTCATCCAATCGCACCATCACGTTTGCCAGTCGCTTACCCACGACCACACCTCCGTCAATCGGTCAATCGCAGACCCACGGCCTACAGCGGCCACCAACAAAACCCAGATCATAAAAAATGATCTGGGTTTCAATTGGGTCTCAAAATTCTCAAAATTTTAATTGGGTAAGTTTTACCACCCAAAATGGGGTTGCCACAGCAGGTGGATTGCTGCCGGAAGCGGAGCTGCCTTCCTCTGAGGTCGCCGGAAGCGGAGCTGCCTTTCTCGGTCGTCGTCGGAAGCAGAGCTGCCTTCCTCTGAGGTCGCCGGAAGCGGAGCTGCCTCCCTCTGTCGTCGCCGGAAGCGGAGCTGCTTTCCTCGGTCGTCGCCGGAAACGGAGCTGCCTCCCTCTCGTCGCCGGAAGCGGAGCTCTTGGCACCCCTTCCTCTTCCTTTCGGTTTCTGGCATGGACGAGAGAGAGAGAGAGTTAGAGAGTTAATTAGAGAAAGAGAAAATGATGATGAGAGAGAGGAGAGAGAAAGGAAAAATGTCAGAACATTAAATGAGGAAAATGAGAGAGAAAGAGGAAAAAGTCATAAGATTAGTCCGCTACATAATGTAGCGGACGAAAGCTAGAGGGTATTTTTGTCAAAAAATAGTCCGCTACATTATGTAGCGAACGAACTTAAAAAAAACGTAAAAAAAAGATTTGGACAGTCCGCGATACAATGTAGCGGACGGGCGGAGGGGCAAAAATGTAAAAAAGTCCGTCCGCGACACTATGTCGCGGACGACTGACAGTATTCGAAAAAGGCGCGATCTGGGCCGTAAATCTTTCAGGATGGACGGCCAGATCGCGCTAGCAAGATGTCCTATTTTGCTAGCGCTATCAATGGATCAGCTATATATATATATATATATATATACTTGCCCGTGGCGTCTCCGATTCCCGACGGGTTCTATACGACTAATTATGAACGTTACTTGACTATAGTCCCAAGCCGTTTAACTTTTTCACTTGTTTTACGCTTAATCCCCAAACAACAACACGGAACCTATATTTGCTTTAAGATTCACCAATATGAGGAATCTCCTTTAACCGAGTAACCTTTTAAGAGAGAAGTTAAAAACAAAATTATTGTGTACTCATCCACATGAAAGATTTATAACTAGAAAGGAAATCACATGAAATAGCCTATAATCTAAACAAGCCGACCAAGATCGCTCCAAAAGACAAGACCGTGGCATCTTCTATTATTCTCGGTTCATTAGCAGTGTCACCACCACAAGTTTGCCCAAGAAATTAAAAACAAAATCTACTTCTCCATGGCGTCTCCACGTCGATGGTTTCACTAGGACTAATTATGAGCATTACTTGACTATCGTTTCAAACCGTTGAATATCTTTGGACTTTACGCTTAATCCCCCAAACAACAACACGATCGCAGTACGACATTTGGCTTTCATGGAAAATTATGTTCTCGTTTTCTTCTTGTTAGTTTTATTTTTTCCAGTCAGTTCAAGAACTTACTGGGCCTGAATTCGTCGTCAGCAGTTCCTTGAAAGACGACTACGTCGGATTGGGCCCATGCAATTACTGACCATATGGATAATAAGAGTCCATCTCATGGAGAAGCCCATAAATGGTCACCAATAGCTTGACTCCACGTCGGCCTGATAAGGAAGTGGTACTGCTGTTAGGGCACGGAAATCCAAGAAAAACGTGGTGGGTTTCCCAAAGGTGGGCCAAGTCCAGATGTCATACAGTTGTTGGTCACCCTTCTTTCAAAGGTCAGAAGTGATCTCTTTGTCTGTAGTCTCTTCCCAAGTCCTTCCTAGTGGGCCCATTAGGCTTAACGCCTCGTTTGGTAGGCCCAACGATTGACATGCACAGTCTTAAATTATTAGCACCATATACTTGTTCGTTTGACACAGTAATAAAAATTTTGTTCGTACTTGTTTGTTTAGCATTTAAAATTCGTTTGTCATGCACAGCCTTGAAATGAATTTTTAAATGTAAAAGTCTGACATAATTATCACTGCTTAATTTCGTAATATCTTTTATACCAATTTTCTATGATGTCAAGTATCATAATTTTAGCAAATAGTTATACAACGTTATACCAAAATGACTATATATATATATATATATATATATATATATATATATATATATATATATATATCGGTAGTAACAAAAACAATAGGTCTAGCCATTAATGACAATGGTATACTTGCAGCAATCTGATAAATCAGATCTGAGGAGGAGAGATGCAGCTAGTAACAAAATTTGAACAAGCACCTAACTAAGAAACACATCAAGATTCTTACCTATAATTGTGCCAAATGAAAAGTCATTGCAGTAGTACAGGTTCTCAGTGCTTTCTTTTTGTTGTTTGAAGAGACTTACGTGTGAGAGAAGCGTATGTCATTGCCTTTATATCCGCTTATCACATCACAAAATGACGCTTATATTGTGAAGTATTATACTGTGAAAGTATTGGAATAAAGCATCAATTGACAATGAAGGAGAGAATCACAAGACTGATATATTTTAATTTTTTAAGTAAAATTTATATCTCAACACGTCCCTCCACACTCATTTTGAGTGTATCAAATGTATAGATAAATTAATTAGACCGACCGAAAGTAGATCTAATTTTAAAGTGACTTCAATGGACTCGTTCTGATACAATGCAAGAAATGTCAAAATCGATTAATAAGCAAGAAAGAAATTCACCAAACTTACGTGTTAGAAATATTTATAGTTATTTTTTCAACATGGAAATTACATCTCAACAACGTACACCACAGTTATAATTTATTTTTCCCCGATGAACATGAGGGTGCTTTTACTGGGAAAGAGTGCGGGAGGCCAACAAAACTGCCCTCTTTGGGTGGGTTACCTTGTTGTATGTGTCCGGTACTGGTAGTAAATGTATGAATATGATCTGATCATGGCAGATGAATGACCGCGTATCTGGTAGCTTTTGGCCCCATTTACCCTCCGCTGTTTGAGAAGCTTATCCACAAATCATTGTGGGGATCTCGTGTGCTGTGGCATAGTCAGCGCCAACCTCAACCCAGATGTAGTGTTAGCCCTACCCCAGTCTTGAGGCCCTTCTTTGGCGGTATTAGCCATCAATCAATCTGCCAATCAAAATCTGCTATGAACTGGGTTGAATGAATAGGCTCGGAGATCACCATCATCCGTCCATCAGCTTCCTAACACAAAGTAGTGCTTTGTGGGCTGGAATCTAATAGATCAAAGCTAGTGAAAGAGATTTCATTAAACTCAAGTTGGAGAGTTAACTATCTTGGATTGGATGGCGAGCTAGCGGTATCCCGAGTCTAGGTTAAGGTGGTCTCTAATAAACCGAGAATAGTAAAAGATGCCGTTGTCTTGTCTTTAGGACCGATCTTGATCAGTTTGTTTAGATTATAGGCTATTGCATGTGATTTCCTTTCTAGTTATAAATCTTTCATGTAGATGAGTACACAATAACATTTTATGGAACAGAATAAAATCTATACTTGCTTTAAGATTCACCAAAATTAAGGAATCTCTTTTAACGGAGTAACCTTTTACGAGAGAAGACATAACAAATATCTTATATGAAAATAAGTAAATTCGCATGCAAATCAATCTAAGAAAAGCATACAGTAAGGCCAAACTACAATGAACTCGAGTCCATGACAGAATTGATGCACGCCATTACATCAACATCATCTGTTGGCTGTCGACAGGAGCAGTAAAGACTGTGATTGGTTTGCATACATTAAAGCCAAAGTAGACGACCAGGATTTCTCTTCCTCTTCTTAATTTAGAGGAAATGGATCCACATAATAAGTTCCTATCTCAAGAGACTGAAAAATAGTATCTAGTCGCAACAAAATTAGAGCCCACAATTTAAACAACAAATTGTTTGCTATTGTTTTACTCTTATATAGACTCAAGTCACTCAACCATTCAGCAGTTACTATGAATATCGCATGAATTTCTTTGGTTCATAATATGAGCATCATTGATGCTGAAATCACCTTGGGACAAGTACAGGTCGTTGGAAGAACTATTCCAAGTGACCCTATAAGTCAGTTTGTCAAAAACTGGATTGCTTATTGTTCAATCTAACAAGCGTGTCCGTAATCACATCAAATGGCTCGTAATTGATGCACATAAAATAATGGTACATCTTACTTACGCTTGAGCCGTGGTGTAAGATAAGAATGGAAGTAGGCGATAAAGTCTATCTCCCAAGAGTTTGTGACAGACTCGAACTCTATCAAAGAGTGGATTCGGTATCTGCCCTCACATTGCTAGCTTTTTCATCCCATGGAGCATAGCATTTAAAATTTGTGAAGAAAGTAATATTTGTGGAGCGAGTAGAAGACCCCATTCACAATCACGGTCAATAGCCGCCAAAGGTAATACCTCAGGGTTAGACGACAATAGTGCTTTGTATTCACTTTAACTTAATTGTATTCATTTGTTCAAACATGCTAATAGCTATGCCATGTTAGGTGCAAGTAATTCCACCGTGTCAAAATTTCCACTTCCAACATCATTAAATTTGTCAAAATGCAAGGAGAGTTAGGCACTAAAAGCAAGCAGAAGGGCAAAATATTTAGCCATCTATATGTGTAGGTTCTATAGTTGCGTAAAAAGCTAGCTTTGCACCTCACGGAAGCAAAGGAACAGATATAGAAAAGGCACAAGGTAGACGTTAAAAGCCTAGGGCGGGAAAAATATGAAAGAAGAACCTAATGAGAAGAGAATAATAGGAGGTTGGGTAGATGGCGAGAGATCGATGGCGGGTCCATTGACGGCTTGCCATTAGCTGTATCGAAAGCAAAGCTTTGTAATGGCGCTTTCCATTTGAATGCCGCCTACCCATCGATCTCTCTAGTCTATATATATAGTACCCCATGACTTCCTATTTTTCCTACAACATGTTATAAATATAAAGGTGCTACATAGTAGACATCACCACTTTATAACCCAAATATGGCTGCAGTACTGACATTCCAATCCCTGAAAAATGCTCTTGTTTGGCTCTTCTTGTGTGTTCTTGCCTTCTCGCCCTCTGTTTGGGGTCGACCGGCAACTTTCCTGCAGGATTTTCGAGTAACGTGGTCCGATGCACATATTAAGCAAATTGATGGAGGGAGAGCCATCCAACTAATTCTGGACCAAAATTCAGGTACAGCTTTGCCTGGGGTCCCTTTTATGTGTTGCACCAGCATTGTTGTAAATATGCAAGTGTTACACATTGTTATATAAATTTTTAGCATTGCATGCTGTTTCCCTAGGTATAATCAAAAACTAATATTGGTCAGCTCATAATCAAGATACTAACTGACTAGTATTCGTTAATTATATGATTAGGGTGTGGATTTGCTTCAAAGAGCAAATACTTGTTTGGACGTGTAAGCATGAAGATTAAACTCATTCCCGGGGACTCTGCCGGAACGGTCACCGCCTTTTATGTGCGTAAATTTATCATCGAAGCAACTCTGTTTGGTTCATATGTGAAAACTTGTTATACATTCTTTGTAGATTCATCCGACTAATTTTGGTGTGCTTTATATATATATATATATATATATATATATATATGTGTGTGTGTGTGTGTGTGTGTGTGAACTGCTTAATAGATGAATTCAGACACGGATACAGTGCGCGACGAGCTCGATTTTGAGTTCCTCGGGAACAGGACAGGGCAGCCTTACACCGTGCAGACCAATGTGTACGCTCATGGAAAGGGTGATAGAGAACAAAGGGTCAATCTCTGGTTCGATCCTGCTGCAGATTTCCACACCTATACCATCATGTGGAACCATCACCATGTTGTGTAAGTTGCATAATCACGATCACTCACCATGGCAACGTTTTTCAATACAAAATTATGATCGTTAAAGCAATGATAAACATATTAAGCTCATCTTCCGACGGCTTAAGTCTCTAGAGCATATGGTATAACTTCATAACAATATCCTTCCATTATTTTTGGATGCGCTACATGCAACTCTCACTGGTTTCCTCAAAGACTACAAGTTATTTCAATCACTATCATCATTTTTGAAATCTACACCTTTCTTGAACTAATTTCGAGAATGGTGGCCTTGTAGATTCTCTGTGGATGATGTACCTATCAGGGTATACAAGAACAATGAAGCTAGAGGCCTACCATACCCAAAATTCCAGCCAATGGGAGTCTTCTCCACGTTATGGGAAGCCGATGACTGGGCCACAAGGGGTGGACTAGAAAAGATAGATTGGAGGAAAGCCCCTTTCTACGCATACTACAAGGACTTCGACATCGAGGGCTGTGCAGTTCCTGGCTCTGGAGCTTGTGCATCAAACCCCAGCAACTGGTGGGAGGGAAGCGCTTACCAACAGCTCAGCGCCGTCGAAGCAAGGCGCTACAGGTGGGTTCGCATGAACCACATGATCTACGACTACTGCACCGACAAATCGCGGTACCCGGTAACCCCACCCGAGTGTGAGGCAGGCATCTAAACTTAGAATATCCACTGGTACATGCAGTATACACACTTCTTGCGTCTAGAAGCCATGCATATCAAGGGGGTATACGAGGGAATAAATGTGATCTTGTGTTCATATAAAACGCCAGAATTGTGAGGTTTGTGTGCAAGGGAGTGGAGGAAAGTCGGTGTCATCTTGTTGATTGTATTGTTTTGTGTCCTTGCTGTTCACCCTGTATTCAGCCAATAATGGCGTTTCAATGATTGTGTAAATGTATTATTTATACCTCTGTACTGTCAATTTTTGCCTACGTGAAGCCAAAGTTACTATTGCTGTGGAGTGCCTTTAGTCAATCACTTGTCAGCAGTGAGCCTTTTTTGTTCCTCCTTCGGTTCAATTACTGTTCCTAGGGAGTGATGGCTTTCTTGCAACCCAAAAGTTGAGATGTTTTAAGCTTGTCGGCAGCTTCATAACTTCACTTCCTCCCAGACACTTGCCCACCACTCAACAAGTGTTCAAAACCGTGAAGAAAGTGAAGTATTTGAATCCACAGGTGGGTGGTAGGCAGTAGGAATCTTCGTTCAATTTCGTATATAATAATAATTAATAATCGATAAATATGTTTAGTAACTTTTCTTCTAATACTTTTAGCGATAATTATTAGTAACACTTTTTAGCATCACTAAATTAAAGTCACTAGAAACAATTAGAGACGATTGATTGTCGCTATTGTTTGCACCACAAAATATCTATTTTCACTAATAAGTTTACTTTGATTAAATGCCACTAAATGGTATTTACTTTTTATTATTTCTGAAGAGAAAATAGAAAATTCAAGAAGTGAAAGAAATTAACTTCTGAAAATGTATCCTAGCGATAAGGAATAAGCACGGTTGATTATTTTGTAAGTGAGTAGTTTATCTCTAAGTGGATAGTTTGTTTTGTAATTGTAGTTATTTTTTACAAAGCATGATTAGGGTTTGAGAAGTTACTTCCAATAGAGATAAGGAGTGTCAGTTACCAGAAGAGGACAGTTACAATGGTGCGAGTATAAACGCAGATGAAGGCAACAGAGAAAAGCATCGTCAATCTCTCAACAAAACTAGAATAGGAAGAATAACTTATTTAGACTTCTTTAGGCAGTCTGTTAGACAATCAATCATCAATCAGACAAATCAAGTCTTGAAGTCTTGAAGTCTTTTTCTTTCTTTAGTTTAGAGGCTTTTGCTACTATCAATAGGAAGTTTAGTTTCTAGGTTTGAAAACATTCATGTGTAAACATTGCCAATCAATCGAAAGCTCTCTTTGTCTTTTATGAGCGCGCAATCGATCTACTTTCAGTTTTGTTTTCATTTTTTCATGTTCAGAGAAGTCCCTAGGCCTTAGGGGTAAAAAAGATCCCACACAGTTCATCGATTGTGTCGTAGATATACGATCGATAGTGAGTTTGCTCAGCAGCGCAAACATTGGCATGCCCGGTGTGACACTTGTATCTAAAAGTGGAAAATGCCAACAATATGTTTCCAAGAAATTCCTTTGAATTTTAGACCCGATTTGATGAATTAAGGGCCAATTTCTGGGTAAATTTGATGAAATGCCATACTTCGGCATCATTAGTGCCTAGAAAATTTAAACCATTGTCTCTTTTGTTGACTTATCGACGATTGATCCTAATATCTTTCATTTATATGAAGTCAACGGCGGATGATTTAATAGAATTTTGGTATGATCTAATGGATTGCATTGATGCAAACCATAGTTAGCCTATTCTACCATTGATTTTGGTAGATACCTCCAATGAATTACATCGGTTTGAAAACAATAATAAAACCTTGATGGGAGTAGATCATCCATCTTTTTTAAAAGATATACAAGATGAATTAAAAGAATGCTGGGCTTTAATTCATAGAGTAAGGTGGATGAGGAAAGAAGTGGAATTATTCCTTTCCACACTTGCTGAAGTTGAATAGTTACAAAGCAATACTCATTCTTTGACTATTGCAAATAAGATGATGCCAAACATGGCTAAAACAAGACAATATTTAGAAGATGGATGCAACCAATTCATGGTTAGTAAAAATAACCCGAGCACCTATCAAGAAGAGTCATTGCACAATAACCAACTTCAAGTGTTATCTCCAGACAATTCAAGTAAGTTATTCGATGAATTGTGTGAAAAGTGCATATTGTGGGGAAATCATTTGAATGCATTCATACAACTGGCTAAAACTTATACCAAAACTGATGTAAGTAATTTTTGTAAAATCGATATCGTACCAAAAATGGCAGAAAAAGTTGAGCAACCATGTCCATTCTCATATGAGATTGATATGTCAAAGGAGATATAATCGATATGACAGGGGGCAAGTTTGAAAGCCTATTTTGGTTGAAAGCAAAAAAGAGCTCTTTTCATGCCACATGTATAGCGAGTCAACAATGGCTATCGATTCAAAATTCCCCACTGTTAGTGAGTTTGAAGCTTTTATGAAAAATGATGAAGAACATGTATTTTAGGAGCCAATTGTTGCACATTTTTTTGGAGAAAGGTACCATATTTGGGTTTGTGGAGCACACCAAGGTAGAGTATTAATTCAATGGTTATCCAGAACTGCAAATATAGTCAAATATTATTTGTTCTATTTCCCTCATGCATGTTGAATTAAGAAATGCTCAATCGATTGGTTTATCAGTAACCATTCTCTTTGTTGATTTGGTCAATATGCTTGACCAAAAATGGTCATGGTTTGTTTAGTGTCTTGGCCAACTGTGGTCATTGACACCGGTATATGGAGAGCAAAAGCCAATCGATGGCTAATAGATGACGAAAATTGTGTCACTTTGAAGAATGCAAGGCTATCGATTGTGAAATACTATCAATCGTGAAAGGCTATCGATTGTGAAATACTATCGATCGTGAAAGCTATATATTGATCATGAAAGTCTATCGATAGTGAGAAAATACTTCCCCTTTAAAAGACATGACCATTCACAATTTTCAAGTATTCAATTGCTTGAGCCAAGGGGGCAAAATATCTATTTTCACTAATAAGTTCACTTTGATTAAATGTCACTAAATGACATTTACTTTTAATTATTTCTGAAGATATAATGGAAGATTCAAGAAGTGAAAGAAATCAACTTCTGAAAATGTGTCATATCGATAAGGGATAAGGGTGGTTAGTTACTTATTAGTGGGTGATTATTTTGTAAGTGAGTAATTTATCTCTAAGTGGATAGTTTGTTTTGTAATGATAGTTATTTTCTACAAAGCATGATTGAGAAGATGTCAGAGGGAGCAATTGATACTGGGGTTTGAGAAGTTACTTCCAATAGAGATAAGGAATGACAGTTACCAGAAGAGGACAATTACAATGGTGCGAGTATAAAGGCAGATGAAGGCAACAGAGAAAGGCGTCGTCAATCTCTCAACAAAACTAGACTAGGAAGAATAGCTTATTTAGACTTCTTTAGGCAGTCTGTTAGACAATCAATCATCAATCAGACAAATCAAGTTTTGAAGTATTTTTCTTTTCTTTAGTTTAGAGGCTTTTGCTGCCATCGATAGGAAATTTAGTTTCTAGGTTTGAAAACATTTCTGTGTAAATATTCGCAATCAATTGAAAGCTCTATTTATTTTTTATGGGCGCGCAATTGTTCAACTTTCAGTTTTCGTTTTCATTTTTTATTTACAGAGAAGTCCCCAGGCCCTAGGGGCAAAAAAGATCACACACAGTTCATCGGTTGTGTCGCAAGCACACGATCGATAGTGAATTTGCCTAACAACGCAAACAGCTATATAGAAAAATAAGAAGAAGATTCATCTGACCGGAATGACAGCCAAAATTTTTCCTTTCTTTCCCTCTCAGAACTGATGTTTGTTTGGCTACTGAGTGATCATCAATCTTGAGCAATGAAAACAAGTAGGCCCTTCTCCTGTATTGTGTATCTCATGTAGACCTATAGTATTAAACACATGTGCGTTGAAAGGACCAATGGACGAGCTGAAAAAATGGGGTCAACATGGAGTCTAGTTAAGTGAATATATCGTTTTAGAAACTACAAAAAAAAAAAAAAACTAATGACTATTACATTAATTATCACATATTTATCAGTAAAAATGGGCGGGATGAATTCTAATTGCATATTTGAAAAGAGTTGAAAAAATTAGTAGTTGAAATTGATATTTTTAAAAACAAAATTTGATAATAATAACTAAACAAGAAAATCATTAGAACATGAAAATAAAAATGGATAAAACTGCATGTCAGAGAGGCTGAATGCAATGATAGTACTGTTTTAGTATGACTTTGAAGTAGGGATGACAATGGGACGGGTCGGAAGCGGGTTTCATAAGATCGGCACCCCACCCAGGCACACCAAATGTGTGACCCCGCCCCGCCCCACCCCACCATCGGGTTTGGGGACGATGATACCATCCCCGATCCGATGAGTTTTCTGGTAGTCCGACCCGACCCGTCCCAAATTTTCAATTTCTATTAAGAAATTTGAGAGTACAACAATACATAATAGACCGACGGTAGGTCTATGGCCGCAGCGACTGGACTAGAGGTCGTTGGTGGACGGATCGACGATAGGCAGCCGGCGTTGGTGGACAGCGGTCTTCAATCTTCAACACACAAATCTACTGTAGAGTTTCTTCCCAAATACTGAAGCTTCATCTCAGAAGGACGGCACTATAATTAAATCGAGAGCCACGGCGGAAGGCGACTGGATGGACAAGTGACCGTGGAAGGCGGAGAAAAGTGGCAACTGGCAACAGCAAAAGGCGACTGGCGGAAGGCTGAATTACATGCATATAGGGTTGCGGTGGCTTCAGGAGAAGAAGAGAATAGGGAGAAAGGTGAAAGGATTTAGGGTTTTCTAGAGTTAATGTATAAGGAGATAAACAGTTGAGATTAAATCTTAATTGTGATATAAAGAGGAGCGCGGGTCGGGTAGCGGGGCGAATATACTTAAAACCATACTCGCCCCGTACCCATTGCGGATTATGAAAGTAAATACCAAACCCGCCCCGTGGCCCGGTTTTAGTCAAAAAAATCCGCCTTGTAGGAGCGGGGCTAGGCGAATATCCGCCAGGTACGGGTCTTGTTGCCATCCCTACTTTGAAGCCACTGGTGCAAAATGCAAAAATAATCTCTTTGCAATTATAGATTCTAAGTACAAATATAGCCTAGCTGCAAGAGTTATAATTAAAAAAAAAATTTACTCGATAATTCTATAAACTTTGAGATCAATACATCCGTTATCTCTCTTTTTCAAAAATTATCAGTGTGTAATCGATCTTTAGCGATGGTCGGGATCTTCTGTTGTGGGTGGTCAAAGTTTTATCAATCCTCAACTGGAAAAATCAGACGAAGAAATATCTAAATTGGCAATTCGGCGGCTATAACGGTGTTGGAGGCAATTCGATGGCTATGGTGGATTTGATTTTTATTGGATTGGACTTTAGGTTTTTGTTAGTGGTGAAGGAACCGATAGGAGTAGTGGGACTGTCTGTGACTGGTTGATGGTGATATGATAAGTTTCGGTGAGCCAGCAATTATTGTTATACCAATGGATTTGAGGTTTTGTTGGATTGGAAATTTGGAGATTTGGATTGTTATATGAGGAAGATTTCTGAAAAGGTCAACATTAGAAAACTCCTTACACCTGTAAGAAAATTTTAGTCATTTTGACTAAATAAGATGGTAGTGACTATATTAAGTGATGTTGCTGCTAGAATGTTGATCGGGAACCACAGCCAAGAAATGGACCTGCAAAATAGAACACGGAGTGACCACCGGGGATGTTTCGGTGGAGGATGCTCCGTGTTCTATTTTGCAGGTCCATTTCCTGGCTGTGGTTCCTGATCAACATTCTAGCAGCAACATTTTGGCGCCATCCGTGGGACCGACAGGGAACATGGCGAGGCAATCATTTTCAGACACTCCTGCAGACAGCGCTCCATCCAAAATCGACGAGCAAGATCAAGTGGCTCCCACCGAAAAGGGCGGCAACCAACACCATCCTAACAACGTTCCAGTAACGACTGGATTAATGTGACTTCAGTCACCCCGAAGATGACCGACAGCTCCCAGGGAACTCGTTCCCCGACCCCTCTTTTAAAAAGAGGAGACTTGCGCCATCGCCTGACCCGAAAGCTGTTTAACACTCCGAACGCAGATCTGACAAGAGAAGTCCATGAACTTAGGGGCGTGGTAACTACCTTACAGAAAAAGCTTGAAGAGGTAGCCCCGACGATTTCTACTAACCAGACGCGTCTAGATCCCAGCGACCTTCGTCTTAGACTGACCTCAAGGTCGGACTATGGTCAAGGGCATGAATCAAAGACTGATCCCAGCTATCAGCCAGTACAAGAAACCGAGAAACATGTCACCAAAAGTGTCTCATGTTTCCGACGCGAGACGTTAATGGAGGACAGTACGAATTCACCCCCTGTCTTAGGTGACGAAATTCGAGATCGACGCGGCGCGGACCAAAGGCATTGTCCCCAAGAACGAATGCATGCCTTCAAACGAAAAGTGCATCCCCAAGGGCGAACTTCTCACAAAACCATCTCCGGGCCCTGCCTGGAGGAATTCACTCCCCCAAGGGAAGACTCTGGATACCCCCTGTCCAAAGCAATTGAGAAGGCAAAGCTTCCTCCTAATTTTCGAATGCCACAATGCGATTTATATGATGGGAGCGGAGACCCTGGAGAGCACGTCTACCAATTTCAAACAAATATGCTACTCATCCAAGTCTCGGATGCCGTCATGTGCTGAGCTTTCCCAACCACCAGGTCCATCCATTCCTTCGCCCAGCTGTCTGACTTGTTTCAGAAACATTTTGTGAGCAGCCGAACTCGGAGGAAGAATTCAGCAAGCCTCCTCAACGTGGTTCAAGAAAGGAACGAGTCCTTGTCGCGATATTTGGGACGCTTCAATGCGGCGACATTAGAAATAGATAACCTGGATGAGTCAGTAAAGTACACGGCTTTTATGCGCGGGCTTGGTCCTATGTCCAAGTTTGCATTTACGGTAAATAAGAGTCCCCCTGGAAGCATGAGCGCCTTGTTGGATAAAGCCAACAAGTACATCCAGGCCGAAGAATACTTGGAAACCCACAAAGAACACCGATGAGACAATGGGCAAGAGCAAAAAAAAAGAGCTCGAGAAGATAGTCCAAGAGGTGGACGGGGTTCCAAGCGCTCAAGATGTTAGACATGAAGAATCTGACGCCATTGACTGTCAGACCATCGCAGATTCTCCATGAGATAAAGGATAAACAAATCTTGGAAAAACCCGACAAGATGAGGTCGGCGCCTAGTAAGAGAGACAGGAATTTGTGGTGCCGTTACCACAATGACCATGGCCATACTACCGATAATTGTGAATCGCTCAAGTGTGCAATAGAGGCTCTTATCAAATGCGGGCACTTGCGAAGGTATATCAATCGAAGAAATGAAAAGAGGGAAGCCACTCCCTTAGCAGAAAGGGAAGAGTGCAGGAAAATGCGGGCGTCATCAATACAATCTCTGGAGGAATCGCCGCAGGAGGCTCGTCCGGGCAGGGACGAAAAGCTTACGCGAGAGAAGTCCTCACAACTGTAGGCCCGTTGACTAAAAAGTAGAAGATAAAACCGACCCCAACAATATCCTTCTGTGACGACGATGTGGGAGACACGAGAACACCTCATGATGATCCCCTGGTAGTTACCCTTCGAGTGGGAAACTTCGACATGAAAAGAATTCTCGTGGATAATGGGAGCTCAGCGGAAGTACTTTTTTATGAGGCGTTTCAAAAAATGAACATTCCACCCGACCGCTTACGGAAGATAGATACGCCTCTATACGGCTTCTCTAACTACCCTGTTGTCTGCGAGGGAATTATTGCATTACCAGTAACCGTGGGTGCCCCTCCAACCCAAGCCAAGCTGATGCTGGATTTCGTGGTAGTACGCATTCCTTCGGCCTATAATGCAATTCTAGGCCGAACATCGTTAAACCAATTAAGGGCGGTGGTATCAACATACCACATGAAAATGAAATTCCCCACGGAGAATGGAGTTGGGGAAGTAAAGGGAGACCAGGTGGTGGCTCGGTAGTGCTACGTGGCGTCGTGCCGAAACAGAGCTAATGAAACCCTCATGATTGAAGACTACTTGAGGGACGAGACCAAGGTCGAGAGAGGCAAGCCCACCGAAGATCTCATTGATATCGAGTTATATCCAGGAAACCAAGAAAAAACAGTAAGGGTGGGAACATGTTTGTCTGAAGACCTCAAGCTCAAGCTTGTAGACTTATTGCGAAGCTACTCAGACATCTTCGCTTGGACAGCATCCGACATGCCCGGGATTGATCCGGAGGTGATCACCCATAGACTGAATGTTGACCCGCTCAGGAAGCCGGTGAAACAAAAGAAGAGGACGTTCGCTCCAGAAAGACAAGTAAAGATTGAGGAAGAAGTGGACAAGTTGTTGGCAGTCGGATTCATTGAGGAGATATCATACCCCGAGTGGATCGCCAATGTCGTGATGGTACCCAAGTCGAGCGACCTTTGGCACATATGCATCGACTTCACCGACCTCAACAAGGCCTGCCTAAAAGACAATTACCCGCTGCCTCGAATCGATATCTTAATTGATGCAACTTCGGGTCATGAGCTGTTGAGTTTCATGGATGCGTACTCCGGTTACAACCAGATCAAGATGTGCGTAGACGATATTCCCAAGACTTCCTTTATTACAGAAAGAAGGTTATATTGCTACAAAGTCATGCCTTTCGGACTCAAGAACGCGGGAGCAACTTATCAGCGCCTTGTTAACATGATCTTCCGCGATTCAATTGGGAAAAGTATGGAGGTATACGTGGACGACATGCTGGTAAAGAGTGTAGAAGCCGGGGCTCATGTGAAAGACCTTAAAGAAACCTTTGACATCCTGAGGGCTTGCAACATGAAGCTAAACCCACTCGAGTGTGCGTTTGGCGTAGCATCAGGAAAATTCTTAGGTTTTATGGTGTCTCAGCGGGGTATCGAAGCCAACCCAGAGAAGATAGACGCTATTCATGCCATGAAATCGCCTAAGACGATGAAGCAGGTTCAGGAGCTTACGAGAAGAGTGGCTGCTTTAGGAAGATTCATGTCCAAATCAGCGGAAAAATGCCTCCCCTTTTTTTAAGGCTATCAGGAAGGCGAAAGATTTCGAGTGGACAGAAGAATGCCAAAAGTCGTTCGAGGAATTGAAGCATTACTTATCGTCTCTGCCGCTTCTTACAAAACCAGTTACTGGTGAAGACTTGTTCATATACTTGTCGATCAGTGAAGTAGCGGTAAGCACGGTTTTAATCCAGGAAGAGGAAGGCAGGCAAAGACCTGTTTATTACATAAGCAAGGTCCTACAAGATGTGGAGACGAGATATCCTCGAATAGACAAAGTGGCCCTTGCCCTTGTCATCTCAGCGAGAAAACTGAGACCATACTTCCTATCACACACCATCGTCATATTGACTGATTAGCCTTTGGGGAAAATTCTCCAAAGTCCTGACGCGTCGGGAAGATTGGTAAACTGGTCAGTGGAACTGGGGGAGTTTGATATTAAGTACAAACCCCGTACAACAATTATGGCTCAAGCCTTATCAGATTTTGTTGTTGAATGCACAATACCAGATGACATCCCGTAGTTAATTCTTTCAGAAGTTTCGGATCCTTGGCTCCTTTATGTCGACGGCTCTTCTAAGGTAGGGAGTAGCGGAGCCGGGCTTATACTTATCAGCCCCAAGAAATTCATGATCGAATATGCCCTCCGCTTCAATTTCCAGGCATCAAACAATGAAGCTGAGTACGAAGCACTATTAGCAGGAATAAGGTTGGCACACTCTCTAAAAGTTGACTCTCTTTCCATCCACAACGATTCTCAGTTGGTTGTGAATCATATTTTGGGAGAGTATGGAGCGAAAGATGACAGAATGGCCCGGTATCTCCAAGCCGTGAAGACAGAAGCGAAGTTTAAAAATTTCGCCATCCGCCACATACCGAGAGAACAAAATGCCCAAGCAGATTCACTTCCTAGACTAACTTCTGCGAACATTTGGAGTTTTCCCGAGCAATATATATCGAGTTCCTCCAAGAAAGAAGTATTCAGCTCTCAAAGGAAGTGGATGTAGTAGAATATGAACCTTGCTGGATGGATCCAATTATTCAGTACCTCGTCTCAGGAAAGTTACCTTTAGAGCGAAGCGAAGCATGCAATTTACGTGCTAAAGCTGCTCGGTTTGCTCTGGTGGATGGGGTACTATACAAGAAGTCCTTTAGCTTACCGTACCTTAAGTGCCTAAGCCCTAAAGAGACAGACTATGCATTGCAGGAGGTTCATGAAGGTATTTGCGGGCAACACTTGGGCGGAAGAAACCTGGCACATAAAATCTTGAGGCAAGGCTATTACTGGCCAGGAATGCAGAAAGACGCAATTAAATTCGCAACAAAGTGTGATCGGTGTCAAAAATTTGCCCCGCTCACGCACACACCGGCGGTGCCCCTTAGTATCTTAACTTCCCTAATCTCATTCGCAATGTGGGGAATGGATATCTTAGGCCCCTTTCGGATGGCTACTGGCCAACGACGCTTTGTGATAGTCGCCATCGACTACTTCACAAAATGGATTGAGGCCGAAGCATTGGCCACCATAACGGCATCAAAATGCGAAGAGTTCTTCTGGAAGAACGTTATCTGCTGCTTTGGAGTTCCAAAGAACCTGATCACCGATAATGGGAAGCAGTTCGATAATTCTAACTTTCGAAGCTTTTGTGAAGGTCTCTCTATTGATCTCCGTTTACATCCATAGTTATCAATACTGTACCGGTATCGGCCGGGTACGTACCGTTTTTGCCTTTTACTGGTACGGTATCCTTTAAATTTTGTACCGATCAAAATACCGCTCGGTACCGGTTGTACCGGCTGGTACAGGTGATACCAGCTGAAAACTGCGTACCGGCCGAGATATTGTGTTTTGTACCAGTTCCTTTAAAAAATGTAAAAGTAACAAATTTTATTAGAAATTTTGTAAATTGATCATATAAAGACTAAATATAAAGACACTTTAAGTTCTATTATACTAATCAAAACATCTGTAGCATCCTGCTCATAAAATTCATAACAATTTGCAAAATCATTCCTGGTAAGTTTTCAATATTTACTTATCTTTGATCACTTCATACCTGTAAACTTTGATCATATTCTTTTATCTATATGATGTATTACTTTACACACACCCGCTCGCGCATACACATGCACACACACAAAAATAACTTATTCTTGAACTCAAAGACATTATTATTTAACAAACTAGCTTGTTCGAAAGTTATGGTAAATCAAGCTCTATAAGATAAACAATTTATTTTATAGGAGCTGTAAGTAAAAATATATATGTATATATTGTTAGTTCGCCAGGGAATAAATAATACAAATAGATATTGTTGATGAAAATCTTGAGATGGTACCGAGACGGTACCGGTACCAGTACGGTACCGTTTCATGGAGAAAACAGTACGCACTCTGGTACGGTATTCATAACTATGTTTACATCGGTCGCTCATCCCCAATCCAATGGACAAACAGAGAACATGAATCGCTCCATCCTCCAAGGGTTGAAAAGAAAGCTGGATGATGCTAAGGGGGCATGGGTTGATGAGCTCCCTAAGGTACTTTGGGCATACTGCACAACACCCCATTCTGTGACGGGCGAGACACCATTTCTACTGTGTTTCGAGACAGAGGCATTGCTGCCCATAGAAGTGGGCCTCCCCACGGTTCGAGTGTTGCAGTTTTCAGAAGCAGAAACGAGGAGAATCTTAGAGGAAATCTGGATCTATTAGATGATGTGCGAGCCCAAGCTTTTGATCAAATGATTTCAACGAAACAGCGAGTCGCGCGATACTATAATCGAAGGGTTTGAATGAGGCTATTTAGAGTTGGCGATCTAGTCCTCAGAAAGCTGAAGGTTTCGGATCCAAAGGCTGCTGTCGGGAAGTTGTCTCCAAACTGGGAAGGACCTTACAAGGTATCAAAGGTGCTTAGACCAGGCGCTTATTCACTGGAAACGCTCTCAGGAGAAGTAATCCCGCAAATGTGGAATGCTGAAAACTTGCGACGATACTACCAGTAGAGTCTTATATCTGTTCCAAGACATTTCCTTTCTTTTTTGAGGGAAAGAGGGTTAGAGTTCAATTGGATAATAGAGATGAATTATTTCCATTGTAATGAGAACTCTTCAGTATGCAATATATCATTTCGTTTATCCAAGCTTAACATCTTTAACATTGTTCGAAAGAGTTATTTTCCGCAACCGCACAACAGTGTTGATTCTCGCTCAGATAACGATATTCATGTTCCCAATAACATCATACATTCAATACCCGAGCAGACTGCTAGGGCAGGTTGCCCGAACAAGTAAAACCATGAATGTTGCTCAAGCAAAGTATCACCCAATGTGATAGGGTTAGACACAAGTCTTACCTGATACGGTCTAGCTTTAGTTCTAGCTCGAGAAACAGCAAAACCTAATGGGAATTCGTCGCCCTACCCTGTTTTGTCAATTCGAAACTTGGCTGAGCGTGAGTGCGAGGCTTCTTTGCCAGCCCTTAGCTGACGATAAGGGTTCGCGTCAAAGTAAAACGCAAGCATGATGTGGTCAGCTCAAGCTAAAGAACACACACTTGCACAAAACAAACACTTAGCACATGCAACAACTTGCATGCACAGCTCTGTGTCCTCTCTCAAGAGAGGCTAACGTGGGGCACAGCCTCTAATGGGTCCAGAGATCCCATGATTCATCTTCCCAAAGTTCCAAGGCTTAAGCTCCTAAGAGCTTAGGTCCGAGCACATGGAATAGTGAAACATGATTACCCCTACAAGCGGATGGAGAATCCCTTACAAATCTGACGTGTGTCTCAAGATACCAGGTATAAACTTCCTCAGCCAAACATTTTGGCTAAGGAAGTGGGGGGCTTATGATATACCTCAAATATAACTCCCAATAATTAGAAAATACCGACAATCCTTGTCGAACTGGGAGACCAATAATTATTTTATCAGGGATCGTGACGTGATCCTCAAGGATCCTAACGCGATCCTAACACATCTAGCCTACGGCCCAGTCCTACTAGGGCTCTTCTTTCTATCACTATATAAAGAGATCTACCCCCCAGGTATGAGACGACTACACACATTCATACTTTTTCAGAGTCATTATCATGTAACTGCGCTCTGACTTAAGTATCGGAGAGTTCTCTGCTCTTGCAGGTCATCGGTCCAGGCTCGGGTTCCGCAACGTACGCGGAACATTTTTTTAGCAGCAACAAGTCCAAAATTCAGGAATACCGAATATAACTTTTTCTTGCAATTACGCGTTTAGAAACTAAAGAGCAGCCTCTTTACAAGAGCTTTACTTTCCCATGCTCATTAAGATCGATACCGAAGTCGTAACTAACCATCTGTAGTACGTACATAGACAGCTTTGATGAATGTATCGCATCCACCAATGTTGGTAGGCAGCTATTAAACTGGGAACTCTCTCGACCCACCTAGGCATAAACCTACGATAATAGTAATTTTTATGAACATAAGAGTCTGATGCCTCTTCACCAAGGTAGTAGATGTGAGAACGACAAAATAGCTTCAGCTCTATGCATTAACACGAAGGAGCCCCCTTATCCAACTTGCTTCACCTGCAAGTAGGTGGCGAAGGGGCCCTCGACTTGAAGTTTGGATTTTTGGGAATAATGAGCAATTCGTCCCAAACTTCAATAACTAACAGTATGTGCATCTACGCGGATCTAAGCGGATCAATGTCTTCTGCTGCTGTATTGTAAAGACGTTGTAATCCGGATAAAGAACAAATATTTTTCCACCGCTTACAATGCACGATATACAATAGAAATGTAGCCGTGTTAAGAGCTATGACTATAGGTTGACTAACAAAGCAGTTTTCGGCAAGTTCATGGTGGAGTCTTTAACTGACCATCAAATAAAGGAGTACGTACTTCTGATGAAACAAGCGCGGAGTGGGAACGTAATTAGGTTCAGGACTCCTAAAAGGAAAAACAACTAGAGTCCAACTGTTCATACCCTATTCTGGTCGCACCCCAGGACCCGCTAAGGGACCCACTTTGCACGACACATCACCCAGTCAGCGGTCAACTTTTCAACACTCGAGGGCCGGTCAAAGCAACGCATGCTCAAGTCACGTGAACCATTCGTGAAGCGACTTCGGCGTGCCTTCCACCCTTGGGGGTCGGCCACCCCAAGGGGTCGGCCACCCTCGGGGGTCGGCCTCCCTCTGGGTTCGGCCACCCCAAGGGTCGGCCATCCCAAGGGGTCGGCCACCCAAGGGGTCGGCCACCCAAGGGGGTCGGCCACCCCAAGGGGTCGGCCACCCCGAGGGGGTCGGCCACCTGCCTTGAATACCGACGCCGTCACCTTTGACCGTGCTCCGTAATCACAACAATCGTCGCTCGCGGCCGCGCTCCGACATAGTCACGACGACCGTCGCTCTCGGCCGTGCTCCGTCGTCGCGATGACCGTCGCTCGTAGTTACGACGACCGTCGCTCGCGGCCGCGCTCCACCATAGTCACGACGACCGTCGCTCTCGGCCGTGCTCCGTCGTCGCGATGACCGTCGCTCGTAGTCACGACGACCGTCGCTTGTGGCCGCTCTGTCGCCATGACGACCGTCGCTCACAGTCACCCCCCATCCACGCAATGACCCTTGTCGCTCGGAGATCACTCTGCGACCCTCGTCGCCCGCACTCAACCGCGCCCCATGCGCTGCAATCATATTATATGCTCACGGGATAGGCTACTCCGCCAGGACACTATCTCCGCCGGGGTGCCTGCGTGACTGGCCTACGTGCTCTGGCACTGGGGGCTCGCGTCGGCACCCCTAAGGACTATGACCCCCGGGTCACTCCGAGATGGGAGCAGGTCTTCGGAAGGGCATCTTGCCTAGTCCACCTGGCAGCTGGGCGTCGGGTCTTCCCCACCGCTGCCAGGACCGTGGGATTCAGTAAGGGCTTGGACTGGAGGCTGGGGCAACGGGCTACTCTGACCATGCTACCGCGGCATGATCAGTCTCTTCAGACAGGCAGAGAGACGTCGCAAGGGCAGGGCAGCACGAACTTAGGGACCGGCAGTCCCAACGGAGGATCAGTGCTTTGGCCCCCTGGCGACGTGTCGTTCCCGGGGGGTGACACATGTCAACTTATGACACATGCACGTTTTTGCCTATAAATAGTGGACTCCGGAGCTTTTTCAAACATCTTTCTCTCATTTTGAGCTTTTCACTTTCTCTCTCTAAAACGACATTCTCTCTGGAATTCTAGTGAGAGAAACACACTTGGCTCACGTCCACGAACCCTCGACGCTGCACCCTTGACATGGACTGTAGACTGTCGGTCCTGTTCATCGTCACCCTGCCTGCGCAGCGCTGCCAGCCCTCACGACCTGTCCGGGGAGCCTTGCCCTCGGCCCTTACGCCGTCCTTGCTGTCTCCCGCGTTGCCTATCTGGAAGCTGACTCAGACCGCATCCTTTGTGGCACCTCCACGTAGCATCGAACCATTTTCGGCATCATCATTTTGGCGACTCCGCTGGGGAGGTGAGCATCGTGTTGCAGTCTATATGTCTTCCAGTCTCAGGCACCATGCATGTGCAGCGGAGGGCTATGAGGACTACCAACAGTGCAGTTCATTCCTTGCCTGACACACTCACGTAATCATGCCTCAGCAACGTATGGCTACTAGAACTACAGGTCACATCCTCTACCCAGCCATCCAAGAGGCCGTCATTTCCAGACTTGGAGAATATTCAAGCTAACATTGTTCTACTGGCACCACCCTTGGTGTTATGTCTCACTTCATTGGGGGCTTCACCCCTTTCCTACCCCAAGCAAGCCAAGCTCCCTACCCCTTCTGCATGCCTCTCATTGCAGCGACTTGATACGTGGTGCGCGGGGTGGCTCGAGCCACGCTACTAAGTCTCAACTCCGTCAGCCGACATCCCCCTCGGGCAGTGCGACCTCGCGGGCATGCATGCAACACATCTTGCCAACCCACCCGTGCCTCGGTCACTTAGTCGGTCGTCGATGCCGACCCACCGCCGAGCTCCACTCTCCGTCTTCGACACTTAGAAAAATTTCTTCATTTTTCGCGGTCGGGTCATCACCCCGGCGACTTCGCTCGGCACCCTCCCCTCCTTCGACACTTAGAAAAATTTCTTCATTTTTCGCGGTCGGGTCATCACCCCGGCGACTTCGCTCGGCACCCTCCCCTCCCTTCGACACTTAGAAAAATTTCTTCATTTTTCGCGGTCGGGTCATCACCCCCGCGACTTCGCTCGGCACCCTCCCCTCCTTCGACACTTAAAAAAATTTCTTCATTTTTCGCGATCGGGTCATCACCCCCGCGACTTCGCTCGGCACCCTCCCCTCCTTCGACACTTAGAAAAATTTCTTCATTTTTCGCGATCGGGTCATCACTCCCGCGACTTCGCTCGGCACCCTCCCCTCCTTCGACACTTAGAAAAATTTCTTCATTTTTCGCGGTCGGGTCATCACCCCCGCGACTTCGCTCGGCACCCTCCCCTCCTTCGACACTTAGAAAAATTTCTTCATTTTTCGCGGTCGGGTCATCACCCCCGCGACTTCGCTCGGCACCCTCCCCTCCCTTCGGCACTTAGAAAAATTTCTTCATTTTTCGCGGTCGGGTCATCACCCCGGCGACTTCGTTCGGCACCCTCCCCTCCCTTCGACACTTAGAAAAATTTCTTCATTTTTCGCGGTCAGGTCATCACCCCCGCGACTCCACTCGTCGCTCTTGTCACTCTTCAACACTTAGAAACATTTCTTCATTTTTCGCGGTCGGGTCATCACCCTCATTCTACACTTAGAAAAATTTTCATAAAAATTTTTCACCCTCCGGTGATCTCTCCAACACTTAGAAAATTTTTCACGAAAATTTTCATCAATCCCCAACCTCCCTCTTTCTCTCCCTTTCACCTCAAAATTATTTCTCTCTCCAAATTTTACATCCCCTCTCATGCTCCTTTTATAGGCTCCACAAAACAAAAACAAAAAAAAATAATAAAATTTTCGCATTGCAATTTTTTTATTTCCAAAGTCAAAATCAAAAAGCGGCCCAGATGGGCAGAACCCGAACTGCGAGGGCCCCGACCCGCGCCTACCCCGGCCCGTTTCCCCTCTCTTTTTATTTATTCAGCTTGAACGGGTCAACCCGCCCGCCCGTTGACCCGACCTGACCCAACCCCTAATTTCCCCAACCCTAATTTCCCTTCTCTTTCTCTCTTCTCCTAGCGCCGCACCTGCCTCGCGCCGCCGACGGCAGTTCGGCCTCCCTTCCGCTCCGACCACCTCGCTCCACCGACCCCCCACCCCGCCGACCCCCCCTCGGCCCCTTGGCCGACCCCCCCCTCGGCCTCTCTCTCTCTCCCTCTTCCCCGAACCCGCAAGCCCCACGATGCCATGGCCGCCGGCGACTTCTCTTTCCCTTCGTCTTTTTTTCTCTGCTTCGGCCCCTCCCCGCAACCCACCTGGCTGACCCCACTACCCCGCCGACCCCCCTGCTACCCCGACCCCCCCCTCGGCCTCTCTCTCTCCCTCTTCCCCGATCCCGTAAGCCCGCATTGCGCGGCCGAAGGCGCTGCGCCGCCGACCCTTTCTTGTTTCATCTCCACCCTGCCGACCCCCCTGCTACCCCGACTACCCCCCTCAGCCCCACCATACCTCTCTCCTCTCCCCCGCCCCACGGTCGGCCACGGCAGCCTGCCGCCGCCGCGCCATCCTCTCCATCTTCATTCTTCTTTTCTTTTTCCCGCACATCCCCAAAGCCATGGCCAAAATTTTTTTTTTCTTTTTTCCAACCTTGACCGCTGTGCATCGCTCGCGCACATGCGCCTGTCGCCCGGCCTTCACCTCAGCGACGCCCGTCGCCCGAACATCGTCTCCGCGACCCTTGTCGCCCATACTTCATCCTTGCGGCGCCCGTCACCCGGACTTCATCTTTGCGTCGCCCGGACGCCGCCTTCCGCAACACTCGTTGCCCAGAGCCCGGGCGTCGACTCAGCGACCCCCAGTTGTCCGACGCCCGGGGGCGCCGTCTCCGCGACCCTCATCGCTAGTCACCCGGACACCGCCTTCCGCAACACTCGTTGCCCAGAGCCCGGGCGTCGACTCGGCGACCCCCAGTTGCCCGTCGCCCGGGCGCCGTCTTCGCAACACTCGTCGCCCGAGGCGCCGTCTCCGCGACCCTCGTCGCTTGTCGTCCGGGCGCTGTCTCCGTGCCCCTCGCTGCCCGGGGGCTGTCTCCGCGACCCTCGTCGCCCGCCTTCGTCACTCAAAGACGATGTCAATAACTTTTCGGCCAAACGACATCAACATCTTACTCTGTGTTTATGCGTGCAGCGCCCGCTCGGGTTGCCCCTCCGCGCACGCCGCACGCAGGGGGCTATGTTCCCAACTTATTCTGGTTGCAATCAAGGGCCCACTAGCGGACCCACTTTGTGCGACCCCCCTCCCCTTTTTTGTTTTAGTTTCACTGCTTTTTTTGGTTTGAAAAATACATTTTCACCATTTTCACAACGCTAACAAAAGCACCCACCATTTTCAAAAGGCAACACCGCATTCAGCCTCCACAGCCACAGCGCCACACCTTCGGCCCGCTGCCCATCCCCCGGGCGCCGTCTTCGCAACACTCGTCGCTCGTCGCCCGGGCGCCGTCTCCGCGACGCCTGTCGCCCGGAGGCCGCCTCCCGCAACCCTCGTTGCCCGTCACCCGGGGGGCTGTCTCCGTGACCCTCGTCCCTCGTCGCCTGGGTGCCATCTCTACGACCCTCGTCACCAACGTCGTGCGCACCTCCTGCAAACCTCGTTGCCAGTAGTCCGGGGGCTGTCTCCGCGATCCCAGTTGCCCGTCGCCCGGGCGCCATCTCTGCGACCCTCATCGCTCGTCACCCGTGCGCCTTCCGTGACGCCCGTCGCCAGCACCATGCCCACCTTCCGCAACACTCATTGCCCATCGCCTGGGGGCTATCTCCGCGACCCTCATCGCTAGTCACCCGGGCGCCGTCTCCGCGACCCACGTCGCCAGCGCCGTGCATACCTTCCATGCGGACCCCCGCCACCAGCGCCGTGCGCACCTTTCGCAACTCTTGTCGCCCGTGTCACTGGCGTTCGCGCGCCGGCTCTACAACTCTCATCGCCCTCACACATTTGTTGCTCGCGTCCGTGCTACAGCTCCGTGCTCCCGTCACCCGCGCTCCTTCGCGACTCTTGTCGCCCGCGTGCCATCTCTGCGACCTTCGTCACCCGCATCCGCGCGACAGCTCTCTGACTCTCGTCGCAGGCCCTCCAACTCCGCGACTCTCGTTGCCCGCGTGCCGTCTCCTCGAACCACGTCGCCCGTGCCAACTCATCGCGCGCTCAATGCCAATGGTCACTTGATGCATTGCCATGACGACATCACTAAGTATTGCTCCGCGACAGTCGTCGCCGCGCCCTGGCGCCATGCTTATGATGCGTGCCCCAGGCACCAGGTATTGCTCCGCGACAGTCGTCGCCGCGCCCTGGTGCCATGCTTATGATGCGTGCCCCAGGCACCAGGTATTGCTCCGCGACGTTCGTCGCCGCGCCCATCCGCCATTCTCATCATGCGTGCCCACGGCACCAACTTTAGCTCCGCGACGTTCGTCGCCGCGCCCGTGCGCCATCTTCATGATACGTGCCCCCGGCACCAACTTTAGCTCCGCGACGTTCGTCGCCGCGCCCGTGCGCCATCTTCATGATACGTGCCCCCGGCACTAACTTTAGCTCCGCGACGTTCGTCGCCGCGCCCGTGCGCCATCTTCATGATACGTGCCCCCGGCACCAAGTATAGCTCCGCGACGTTCGTCGCTGTGCCCGTGCGCCATTCTCATGATACGTGCCCCCGGCACCAAGTATAGCTCTGCGACGTTCGTCGCCGCGCCCATGCGCCATTGTCATCATGCGTGCCCCCGGCACCAACTTTAGCTCCGCGACGTTCGTCGCCGCGCCCGTGCGCCATTGTCATCATGCGTGCCCCCGGCACCAACTTTAGCTCCGCGACATTCGTCGCCGCGCCCGTGCGCCATCTTCATGATACGTGCCCCTGGCACCAAGTATAGCTCTGCGACGTTCGTCGCCGCGCCCGTGCGCCATTCTCATCATGCGTGCCCCCGGCACCAACTTTAGCTCCGCGACGTTCGTCGCCGCGCCCGTGCGCCATCTTCATGATACGTGCCCCCGGCACCAAGTATAGCTCTGCGACGTTCGTCGCCGCGCCCGTGCGCCATTCTCATCATGCGTGCCCCCGGCACCAACTTTAGCTCCGCGACGTTCGTCGCCGCGCCCGTGCGCCATCTTCATGATACGTGCCCCCGGCACCAAGTATAGCTCTACGACGTTCGTCGCCGCGCCAGTGCGCCATTGTCATCATGCGTGCCCCCGGCACCAACTTTAGCTCCGCGACGTTCGTCGCCGCGCCCGTGTGCCATCTTCATCATGCGTGCCCTCGGCACTAACTTTAGCTCCGCGACGTTCGTCGCCGCGCCCGTGCGCCATCTTCATGATACGTGCCCCCGGCACCAAGTATAGCTCCGCGACGTTCGTCGCCGCGCCCGTGCGCCATTCTCATCATGCGTGCCCCCGGTACCAACTTTAGCTTCGCGACCTTCGTCGCCGTGCCTGTGCGCCACTATCATCATACGTGCCCACGGCACCAAGTATATGCTCCGCGACTTTCGTCGCCGCACCCATGCGCCATTCTTATCACATGTGCCCCGGCACAAAGTATTGCTTCGTGACGTTCGTCGCCGCACCACTTTCATGACATGTGCTCCGGCACCAAGTATTGTCCCCGCGACAATCGTCGCCATGCCCATGCACCACGACCATGTTACAAGCCTCCGGGCATAACACCCGTTCACCACACCATGCGCCCCCGCCATGGGCATGGAAGATCTTCGACCCACTCTCCAGAGTGTGCGGCATTCTGGGGGCTCCGCTCGTAGTGTTCCGGCACGAGGACCCCTCCCTGCGGGACGGGCTTCGTGCCGTCGCTGGCTCAATCAAACTGCGGGACTGGCTGTATGCCGTCGCCGGCTCAATCAAACTGCGGGACGGGCTGTATGCCGTCGCCGGCTCAATCAAATTACGGCATGGGCTGAGCGCCATCACGGGCTAGCGCCATCGCCGGCTCAATCAACTGCGGCATGGGCTGAGCGCCATCGCGGGCTTAGCGCCATCGCCGGCTCAATCAAACTACGGGATGGGCTCACAACCGTGAAGCCATCGCCGGCACAATCAACTACGGGATGGGCTCACAACCTTGAAGCCATCGCCGGCACAATCAACTGCGGGATGGGCTCACAACCTTGAAGCCATCGCCGGCACAATCAACCGCGGGATGGGCTCACAACCTTGAAGCCATCGCCGGCACAATCAACTGCGGGATGGGCTCACAACCTTGAAGCCATCGCCGGCACAATCAACCGCGGGATGGGCTCACAACCTTGAAGCCATCGCCGGCACAATCAACCGCGGGATGGGCTCACAACCTTGAAGCCATCGCCGGATGGGCTCACAACCTTGAAGCCATCGCCGGCACAATCAACTGCGGGATGGGCTCACAACCTTGAAGCCATCGCCGGCACAATCAACTGCGGGATCACAACCTTGAAGCCATCGCCGGCACAATCAATGCGGGATGGGCTCACAACCTTGAAGCCATCGCCGGCACAATCAACTGCGGGATGGACTCACAAACTTGAAGCCATCGCCGGCACAATCAACTGCGGCATGGGCTGAGCGCCAGCACGGGTTAGCGCCATTGCCGGCTCAATCAAACTACGGGATGGGCTCACAACCTTGAAGCCATCGCCGACTCAATCAAACCGCGGCATAGGTTGAGCGCCATCACGGACTAGCGCCATCACCGGCTCAATCAAACTACGGGACGGGCCGTATGCCGTCGCCGGCTCAATCAAACTGCTACACAGGGCTTAGCGTCATCGCCGGCTCCATCACCAGGGACCCTGGCCCCCGCAGCAAGAGGGGCTGTAACCACATCGTTTATGCATGCGACGCCCGCTCGGGTTGCCCCTCCGCGCCCGCCACACGCAGGGGGCTTATGTTCATACCCTATTCTGGTCGCACCCCAGGACCCGCTAAGGGACCCACTTTGCACGACACATCACCCAGTCAGCGGTCAACTTTTCAACACTCGAGGGCCGGTCAAAGCAACGCATGCTCAAGTCACGTGAACCATTCATGAAGCGACTTCGGCGTGCCTTCCACCCTTGGGGGTCGGCCACCCCAAGGGGTCGGCCACCCTCGGGGGTCGGCCACCCTCGGGGGTCGGCCACCCCAAGGGGTCGGCCTCCCTCTGGGTTCGGCCACCCCAAGGGTCGGCCTCCCTTGGGTCGGCCATCCCAAGGGGTCGGCCACCCATGGGGGTCGGCCACCCCAAGGGGTCGGCCACCCCAAGGGGTCGGCCACCCCAAGGGGGTCGGCCACCTGCCTTGAATACCGACGCCGTCACCTTTGACCGTGCTCCGTAATCACAACAATCGTCGCTCGCGGCCGCGCTCTGACATAGTCACGACGACCGTCGCTCTCGGCCGTGCTCCGTCGTCGCGATGACCGTCGCTCGTAGTTACGACGACCGTCGCTCGCGGCCGCGCTCCACCATAGTCACGACGACCGTCGCTCTCGGCCGTGCTCCGTCGTCGCGATGACCGTCGCTCGTAGTCACGACGACCGTCACTTGTGGCCGCTCTGTCGCCATGACGACCGTCGCTCACAGTCACCCCCCATCCACGCAACGACCCTTGTCGCTCGGAGATCACTCTGCGACCCTCGTCGCCCGCACTCAACCGCGCCCCATGCGCTGCAATCATATTATATGCTCACGGGATAGGCTACTCCGCCAGGACACTATCTCCGCCGGGGTGCCTGCGTGACTGGCCTACGTGCTCTGGCACTGGGGGCTCGCGTCGGCACCCCTAAGGACTATGACCCCCGGGTCACTCCGAGATGGGAGCAGGTCTTCGGAAGGGCATCTTGCCTAGTCCACCTGGCAGCTGGGCGTCGGGTCTTCCCCACCGCTGCCAGGACCGTGGGATTCAGTAAGGGCTTGGACTGGAGGCTGGGGCAACGGGCTACTCTGACCATGCTACCGCGGCATGATCAGTCTCTTCAGACAGGCAGAGAGACGTCGCAAGGGCAGGGCAGCACGAACTTAGGGACCGGCAGTCCCAACGGAGGATCAGTGCTTTGGCCCCCTGGCGACGTGTCGTTCCCGGGGGGTGACACATGTCAACTTATGACACATGCACGTTTTTGCCTATAAATAGTGGACTCCGGAGCTTTTTCAAACATCTTTCTCTCATTTTGAGCTTTTCACTTTCTCTCTCTAAAACGACATTCTCTCTGGAATTCTAGTGAGAGAAACACACTTGGCTCACGTCCACGAACCCTCGACGCTGCACCCTTGACATGGACTGTAGACTGTCGGTCCTGTTCATCGTCACCCTGCCTGCGCAGCGCTGCCAGCCCTCACGACCTGTCTGGGGAGCCTTGCCCTCGGCCCTTACGCCGTCCTTGCTGTCTCCCGCGTTGCCTATCTGGAAGCTGACTCAGACCGCATCCTTTGTGGCACCTCCACGTAGCATCGAACCATTTTCGGCATCATCACCAACAAAAAAGAATCATGCAACAAGTTTTAATCAAATGATGTACAAGAAGAAAAAAGATGTGGCTCAGTGGCTGGCTTCCTATCGAATTTGGTAACAGAAGAAATTGCCTACCTTTCAACATCAAATACAAAGTTGCATACAAAGTAGTAGTACATTCAGAAAGATTAGGGTAATAGCAACGGGAGCAGTAACATATAACAGATTGCTTCGTCAAAGTCACGATCAAGTGTGGTACATAGAATCAGCTCGAGCCAATTCATAAGAGGACTGCAGATGAACGATATGAAAAGACGAGATTGATCAAACATAGAAAAGATTAATGAGTCAACTGCCAAAGTTTTGGCAAAAAGTTAATGTGCAGTAAGCTAATTGACAATATTAGGACTAAAAAGATGAGATTGATCACATGTCCTGACGATGAGTTGACTACTGAACAGCAAATAACGAGTTTGAGCAGTAACCTTTCAAGAGATACTTTTTAAACATAAGTTGAATACTGTCCATTACTTTTTAAACACAAGTTGGATACTGTCCATTCCAAGATTATAGAAGCAATCATATTTCTTTTGAAAATCAAAGACAAAAACAAAAAAACGTGGTTCTTGGTCCGTCTCTGGTTGCTCATAAGATTAAAATTCTTACCACTTCACCATCTAAAAAAAGTTCGCCATATCTTGCCTTCAAATCGCTTACATATAGGAAGCTCGTAATAATCTTCCACAGAAAGATGCGTGAGAACAAGGCTTTACTTCTTGGTACTGATTTTGACTGCAACAGGCTCCGAACAGTAGGGACAGTTCCCAAATAGCACATTGAATGACCTGCAAACAAGAAAGGACCAAGCACATGACATAAGGCTATAGCCATAGGAGTTGTTTCCAGAGAAAGCAGAATAGAAGAAGAGTATCTTGCAAACAACTCGAGCAATTGAACCTGCATGAGCTATTTCAAATGATTAGAGCTGATTTTGAGGAATTCAATGTGATTGTGACGGCATGCCTTACGAAATGAAACCTAAGGACCTCTGGGGTGATTCCTACAGTATAGTTCTCATTCATTTTCTACGGTCACAGTTATCAGAAAATTTAGGTCTAAAAGTGAATTGCACATGCTGAAGGAGGGATCGCAGGTTCAGGGTTGTAGCTAGCATTTGGGACCACACTAGGTTTAGCAGCCAGCCTATAGAAGTCTATGCAATGCTCATCTATAATGCAACCCTTACTTTCCGGAAACTAAACTTGAGGGATCCTTGGAATCTTAAAAGAGTACCCTCTTTCCTTATCTTACATCCATACAAATGTGTTATCCCATGATCATTACCATATGTTGTTTCCTCTCACCAAGAAATTCGTAGTACCAACATGCTATTAACTAGTTTCATTAAAGACTTCATCATAGTTGCATCAAATAAAAATGGTTTGTGATAACATGTGGCACTTTGCATTACTTTCTTCATAACGCTTTTTCCAAACTTTCTTCCCTTCGTCAACCTTTAGTACTTTCTTCTATTCAACTCTTCCAAAAATATTGAAGCTTTGACAAGACCTGTGCCACCACCATCAAATCAGTTACGTGGATCCAGATTCTTATTGTGATCCCACATGTGGTGGTGGTCTGACTGACAAGCCAGCTAAAACTTCAAACCCACATTTATTCTCTGGCTCGCAGGAGCAGTTGTTTCCAGTTGGTGTTTCTAAACAGTTGTCTGCACTGCATTCTTATAACTAACCTATTTTCTAGTCACTGTAATCATCATCGAAGCCTGTATCACAAACAAGCTGGGTGGGGTCCTTTAATCGTGGTCTTCGATTCTCCCCTAAGCCTGTGTCCCAAGCTAATTGGGTCAGGTACTTGAATCTTTTTCTATGATTCTACCCTATCCAAGCATATTTTCTACGATACATTCCTCCCACCGAAGAAAGAGACCAAATTTATATAGTCTAAAGCATGGATACACTTCAAAGGCCAGAGTTTCCTGCAATATTCAGTGGATTTACTACACTGTCATGACCCTTGGAAAGTTTATCGAAATATACCATAATACTCGTGATATTTCTGTCATTACACAAACAACAAAGCAAGTGCTAACCATCTGGATGCTAAGGTCACCTTCAGTTTAAAACTTATTTTTTCACATCTCTCACAAACACAATATACAACTAAGGTGGTACTCGTGATGAATAAACGTATTACAGAGAGATATGAAGAAGTCATAATACTGCCTTGTTGTCGTGATTGAACGTAACCAGTCCCCGAGACAAACACTATGGAAAGCCCTACTGCAGGTGTTGTTATCTGAACATATTACAGAGAGATATGAAGAAGTCAACATACTGCCTTGTTGTCGTGATTGAACGTAACCAGTCCCCGAGACAAACACTATGGAAAGCCCTACTGCAGGTGTTGTTATCACATGTATAATCAGTTCCGCTTCCACTTTTGGCTCCGAGTTCATCATCTATGTGACATTATGATGTCAATGGGAGGGTGACACATAAGCTCTTGAATTGGAAAACAAAGTATGAGCATCACCAATAGGAAGATGCTGGGCATAGCAAATTCCACATTCACTATGTTGACCATTCTTATGAGTGTCTGGAGGTCCAGGAAGTTGAGTATCCAATACACTTGCAAGATTTTCAGGAAGTAGCTTGCCTTTCATCCTATTAGATAAAACAGAGTTCATGATGATTATTCTGTCAGTAAATTTCATATGTGATGGAACAAAAAAAGTTTGGAACTTCTGAGGAAAGTAGTTCGACAAATGAAGGAAACATACTCCAAGATGAGCTTGTTAGACAATCAACTTTAGACATTATGGTTCATCCTAATACCCACACGAATTCTTGCATGGAAAAATATTACAAGGACTGGCAACTGTTATCTATGCAGGGTTGATCTGTTGTTGTGGTAAACACTTCATTAACTTTAAGTACCAACAGCGGTTAAAGCGTCACTTCTGTGACAAATTCAATATATATAAGCAACAGAGACAATTTAGTCCCGTTACATTATTAGCAAGCAGGAGCCCTGCTATTCTTACATAATTAATTTTACAGAAAATGGTTGAGAATGACGTGGAGTGCTAACGTGTAGTGCAACGTCTTAACTGTCAGCATTTTACTAGGGAGAAGAGATGGTGTTTAACAAAGAGAGAGGAAGACCGACATTCTTCTCTCTTCCTCGTAAATTCTGGCAAGGTTGCTTCCTTTTGGGTTAATAACTTAATATGCATTGTTATGGTGGGTTCATGAATTTGCAACACCAATCTCTTCCAATGTTTAGAAGCAAACAGCACCACCAAAAGTAGATTGATACGGGAGCTCTGTCTCTCTTCCCCCTTTTGAGTATATATTAAGTATCAAAATAATTAATTAATTTTCTAAAATTATAAGATTAAGAAGCAAATTCAAGTATAGATCCCTGATCGTTCTGGGTTAATATACATAGTATGGTGGGTTCATGAATATGCAACACCAATCTCTTCCATCTTTAGAAGGAAACAGCACCACCAAAAGTAGATTCAGATTTGGAAGCTACGTTTCTCTTCCCCCTTTGAGTGAATAATATATCAAAATAATTAATTGATGTCGTAAAAGTATAAGATTAAGAAGCAAAAGTCCAATTGTTGATATACAGAGAAGAGATTGAAACCCAAAGCTCAAGCTCAAGTCTATACATCGATAACAAAGGCTCAAGGAATAAAAAATAATAATAATTATCAGGCTCAAGTCTCTACATCGATGACAACGGCTTCTTTTGTAACGGCTCTGAAGGATTCTAACACACTAATAACCTTGGAGCTACAAGTTTGATGGAAATTTTCCACTTTCAGATACTTCTTGAACAATTAATAACTCATTGTTTCTAACTTGCCGGACAAGTCATTGAAGAAACAAAAAAGTTGATGGTGAACATGGCAGGAAGAGAGCGGCCTAAGTTATTGAGCATTTAGGTGAGTGGAGCCACAACCTTTACTTGAAGTTCGTTGAATTGGTCACTTTGGACACTTGGAAATGGCCATGTCATTAACATCTTACTCTCTGTAAACGTATAATGTAAGACCGTAAGAGCAGCTTTTCCTATGAGCAAACACTTCGCACACAGAAACTAAGCAGCCTTGCAAATATAGCTAGTCCAGTTTACATGAAGCCAACCACAATTTATATCTGATTCCGACATGGTAATTACAGCCATGCAGGTCAAATTTGGACTTGAGTTAAGGTAGTCTTAAATTAGATTCACATCTGTAAGTCAAAGCTAAAGAACTTCATGCCATAAATAAAAAATGCAACCCATACAAGTTTTTGATATTAGACTTAATTTACCTAAAGACATGCAAGAAGAGAAGAAATGTAAGTACTTCAAATCTTTAGGAATCTAGTATGCAGCCCTAGCTAAGAAGCACGGACTCGGGTGCGGATACGACACGGGTGCGGATACGCGGATACGGCATTTTTAAAAATTTTAGGATACGGGTGCGGCGGGGATACGGCATATTTTATAAATATTTTTTTAATTATATATGCTTAGTATTTAATTTTTAAATAATTTAAATCTTAATAATCATAATATATGTGTTTGATATATGTGAAAAGATATTAATATTCTAACCAAAGTAGTGAGTTTTTAAGTTTAATGGGTTCTTTTGTAAATTTTAAAGCTTTCGACCAAATTAGTTAAGTTTAATGGGTTGTTCTATAAATATTAAAATTTTAAAACTGAACATAATAAAGATTTTATGTGGTATCACTTCTATTTTTATGAAATAGTGGGGTTGGTTTATATAATAACTTAACATTGGGGTCCTTACATAATATAACAAAACTAATGTCCTTAAATAATATGTAAATAATATAACATAACAACAAGAAAAGTCAGCAGAAGAAGAAGAAGAAGAAGAAGAGAAGAAGCACATCGAAGCAGTGGCGACTCTGAAGCAGGCGCAAGGCGCTCGCCGCTGCCGCAGTGGGTCGCCGGGACTCGGCGCACGGGGACGCCGCAGTGGGTCGCCGGTAAGTCCCCTCCTCCTCCTCCTCCTTCTTCTCTCCAGTGTCTCCTCTCAGATTTCCGGTAGCCGCCGGAGTTCCCCATGGTCGCCGGAGTTTCCGATGGTCACTGGTGGTGACAGATCTAAGCCGATACGCACCCAATCCGCACCCGGGATTTAAGAAATTAAAAAAATAAAAAAAAATGGTGGACACGCACCTGACACGCACCGGTGCCGCACCCGAGGCGCACCCGCACCCGACGCGTATCGGGTGCCGGTGCTTCACCCTAAGTGCCGCACCGGTGCTTCATAGAGCCCTAGTGTCAAAAACAAATAAGATGCATCACAATTATTTATTTAAAAAGAGAATTAACGACATACCATCTTTTGCAATTTCTCCTCCATATCTTTTTCAACAAGTTAACTTTTGGATCTGAACCCATAAAGCGACACCTACAACTTCATAAATTCTAGTTACTATCAAGTACAAGCTGGTCATAGCAATAGTACATAGTTCAAGATGGATTTTACTCTGGTATAGATCTTGGATCATTGGCATTTATAAGCAACATAATTGAGCAATCCCCTAAAACAAAACAAGGAAGAGGGATATTAGTGACATTGAGGAGGAATGCAAAACAAACCAACAAGCCAAGTTCTACACTGTTTCTGCTGCATTTGGCTTGGCTTGGCCTAGCTAGAATTAAAAGAGGACAGATTCAGCTTTAGATTGCCTGTGCATGCATAATGAAGCTTTTACGCGTGAGTCGAGTATACTTATGGCGCTCACTGGCCAATTTTGCTTCTGCTTTATTCGGGAACGAGAACTTACATTTTCCTAAATTGCACCATACTTTTATTGATTGGAACATGGAAGATATGAAAATCATAAGCAAAGTAGTGGGGCTGGCGGGACTGGGAAAATGTTAGTACAAGAAACAGAAAATTACATGGTGCGATGCATCATTATGGCTACATTACAAATTCAGCCTCTCTCATCGTTTATGATTTTTACACACAGACACAAATACACACACACACGCATGCTGCATGTGCGTAGATGATTATAGTCATGTAAAATGGAACTCAAGAATACTCAGTAAGAGCAGAAGTTATCACAACATATCCATGCATAGATGCTCTGTCTTCAATGGTTATAATCATGAAGATCGAGCTCAAGTGAAGTCGGTAAAAACAGGAGTGATCACAACATATCCATCAAGGACCAATTTTAAGGAGCCCAAATGAGCTAAGCATAGGCTTGATAGTACTCATATTGATCACCTAAGAAGCTACATGTATGGCGAACAAATGAGTCCAAATAATCTATGGACCACCAATACACATTTAAATCAAGAACTATTTACCTGTGTTGATTTGGCGAAACGATGTAGCACGGTGTGGCTGTTTAGGATCAACAACCCAAAGAGACCGATCAATATCATCTAATGTGGACCAAAAAGCCTGAAGTTTCTCCACATGCTGTTAACATAGTAAGGAGCACAGAACCTTCACTAAACAGCGACTGATAAACACGGTCCACGAATAAAAGATAACATGCCTCCGTTAAACAAAGGCAACAACAAGAGGAAAACAAAAGAAAGAAAAAGAAGCTTAAGAAAGCTACTACAATTTTCTTAGCCACAAATACCTCTTGGAATTGCTGCACAACATCTTTTAATCTTGAGTTCATTGACCATTCCAACTTAATTATGTAAGGCACATCCTGAGAGAAGGTATAGAACAAATACTCAGAGCTGGACGTGAAGTAGTTCTAAACCAAAACGTTATAGGTAACCAACCGCAGATACTGAAGGTGGACACTTGGGGTAAGCTTTATCCAATAAAATCTCCATGATGTGCACTCTCCCCTTCTTGTCTCTATCACTCAAAAATAAATGCCTTGAGCAGTCTAATTAAATGACACTGCTAGAATGCATGGGAAGCAATATGAAACAAATGGTGATGTATAAGAAGAGAGTCATATTCGAAAAAAGCATCCATAATTAACTACTAGGGGAAACAAGTAAAAATAATCAAGAAAAAAATCCACAAGCTTCAGAAGATATTTTAGTCACGCAAGATCAGTTATTGCTTAAATATTGGGAGTGACATATTTTGAGAGAGAACAAGACTCAATTTCTAAGCAATGGGAAGAATATAGTTGCAGCAGAACATCAAGTGTCAATCTGTCTGTTACACATTCATGTTTACCACAGACTGTAAGCATCTAAACCAAGAGACTTCCGCGGTATATGTTAGCCCACCGCTGATCAGAAGAAGCATGAGTGGAATGGTGAGCTAAAGGTGTACGTGCACATATATGCACATGAAATTTGAAGATCCAAAGATTATCTAGGAAAGAAGAGATTGGGGAGCCGGGGGGTGTGGGGGGGAGAGAGAGATAGCACAGGAATCCGCTAGATCTGGTTGACCATCTTGTTTACTTGACAAGTAAACAAGATAATGGCTAATTAAAGGTCGACTACCAATTCCAAATTCCAACTGTATAGATGATGCAAAGCTTCAAACCCTGAGTAGTAGTTGCAGAACTTCTCCATCAAGGAACTTGTTTAGCTTATGGATCAACATAGGGTGCTCTAATGCAACTAGCAAGATGGCTGTATTGCTACTAGCCATTGAATGACGCCTTTGGAGAAAATCCATGGACAAAGAAATACGATGCAGCTAGGCATTATGTTTCTCGGAGGTTTTGATTGTACGTGTAGCGAACTTCTTTTATTCTTTGGAGTGAAATATCCAAATTTCGTTGCAAACAAAAATACAAACCAGCAAAGAAGACACCACTAGATACCTAACAATCCTCCAATCGAATAACCACACTTGAAACAGTCCTCTCTTCAAGAGATATCCCAGCAAAACAGACATTTCCCTGGAGGTTTGGTTTCAGGCCAGAGATTGTTCCAAATCTATCAAAGCATCTTTGATTGTGCTGAGAGAGTTGAGAGTAGCCCCAGAAAGAACAAATAAGTCATCAAAAAAGCTGACATGGCGTCCTAAAACATAAGTGGTAGGTGAATGCTTCCTGGTTATGAGTAAGCTATATATGATGCAGATATTTCAAGGATTGATTCAATGTTTTAAAGGCGTAGTACTCACGTGCTATCCACATGGGTGCGATGGAGGCAGAACTTGCCATGTGGCACCACCTGAAAGGTATCTTGAAGAGTATTAGTTTAATGGTTGTCAGTCAGTGAGTGGGATCCCGAATGGTCAAGACCCAAGTGTGACTTAGGCCATTCTCAGCAGGACCAAGCCATTTTCCCCCCGTCTACTACCCACTGGTTCCAAACATGTCACTCTAAAAGGGTAGAACAAGCGGGTCATGTGGTCCCTATACATAATTTGTCACCAGATGTGCCAGGCAGAATGTCTCGGAGCATGCCAACTTTCTCTGTCTACCATGCTATCGATATGCTCTCCACGCTATCTTCCCAGGCCTGTTAATATGGTAGCATTTAACATCACTATCAAACTGCTTATCATCCTTCAGTCACACTACAGTATTCTTTGCATTAAAGCCTTCCACAAGATTGATGCACACTTATTAACTCTGTAGTCCTGGTATCACCATTGTAAGTGATTAGTAAGACTTGCAAATTAAATTAACAGGCTTGCAGCATTCTTCAAATTGATTTAGTATGTGTTAATAGGTTGCTTTCATCATTTAAGTCTTACTTTCTCCCAAGCTTAAGAAGTGTCAACGAGACTCCCAAAGTCAGCGACTAAATTGGTAGCCATGAGGGTAGTAAAATTGATTTTAAACGGCACAAGGAGTCAAGGACACTAAATTTGTTCCCTGACCAAATGTTTTCAGGTTCACTTATGCTATTTAGACCCTATCAAAAGCCATTACCATAGGGAAGGAGTGGGGCAGGTTTTGCGGTGTGAGGGAAATTTTCATCCGTATTACAACCGCATGTGATACTAAAAGAGAAACACAAGATACATATTCCAGCTGGAAAACAAAGGAGAATAAATTCGGCTTCTTTTGCAAGAAATTCTTACGTGATGCGAAAGCTAAGAAACGTTAGATCTTCACCCAACCTCACTAGATTCTCCCATCCAACCTCTTCAATCTACAGACGAAATTGTAGGATTTGAATAAGGATAAGAAACATACTTTTAAAAGCCTTGGTGTACCTGAAGGACACTAAAATGTACTAGTATTCATGTCAAATGCAAAGGCACACAATCCGTTGGCAAGTGCCTAGTGGGATTGACCCAGTAAAACACTCCATATGAAAGAAAAAAAAAGATGTACTTAACAAAGACAAGCATATTCCTACTTGCATGATGGACACAAAAGGCAATTGGATATGAGTAGATATTCAAGTCAAACACATCATGTTACATGAGAACTTCATTTTGCACCAAGGAATTATATATCAAAATAAGTAGTATACATTTTGTCTGTACCAGCGTTTCCAAAGATCTAACACATGTCCACATCTGAATTTTGATGTAGAGATTAGATGCATATAATGGCCTCCGTTGAATGCATATACCAGTCTTTGTAACATATAATGCATATAGTGGTAAACAATTGTAGGGCCGTTCATATTCACTGCACAAGTAGGATAGGTTAGGAGATAGACTTGTACAAGAACTAAATTCCTAGGAGGTCTCTACATGGATACTTTATGCTCAAGAAAACAGAATATTGTCGTCTCATTCTTTAGTCTGTTCTATAATGTGCCACTTATCACAATATGGGACACGCTACATCTGAAATCCCACATCGGGAATGTGTGAGGGTTAGGCGTACCTACTGCTGAATCTGCACATGATCTTAAGAGTACTTATTGTTTTGAGGGAGCCAGGAGGCATTGCCCTATGGTGGGGGTGTGGACTGGCGTCTTGCAGATGGTCGGAGAGCCAACTCTAGAAAGCTCGGGTGGGGCCTATCAGGTTGGGACACAAACGCAGACCAGATTGAGCCATATAGTTCAGCTGCTAATACTATGCAACAATGAGTAGAGGTAAAACTGTGTGGCAAGGTTAAGTATGGATATTAAATTGTACGACCTTCTAGGCCTATGATCCTAAGGGTAACTATTGACCAGCTTTATTGAGGGAGGCATTGCCCTGTGGTGGAAGGTCATTACACTAGGCCAGCTCATAGGTTCGTTACCAATATTAGAGGTGCAGCAATCTTTGAAGTGAAACCATATTTTCCAATAGGTAGACAGAAGATGCAGCATATATAATGGCTCAAAAGCATGCCATGCATCCAAATAGAGATACGAGAATTAGCCTGCATTTAAAGAACGCTGAAAGGAATCTGTTAGAAAAGCAATACAAATGTCGCAAAAATGGCAATTCATTTGCAGATTATTACCCGTAGCAAATTAAACTATCTTTCTTTCCAGGAGAAAGTTAGGTTTTATAAATGTTAAAGCCTGGTGTTCAACACAAAAGCACACTCATGAGGAGGAGCCCACCAGGCATAAGAAGGAAACAAATCCTTATTCTTGTCGACGTGGGATAAATCTTATGAACGAGATAAGCAAGCAAAGTAGCTTTTGGATTTACAATGTACGAAACATACAGAGCCCCGCACACATAGAAACCAGCATACACGAACACACACACATGTACACACAGAAGAAAGCATTGCAAAATCTAATACGGAGTATATTGCTTAAACCAGGGCAGCAATAGACATGCCAAAAGCCCACATCATATAACAGATTTGGTCATGAATTGTATACACCATCCCGTGATTACGCAAATATCTGGCAAGAGCAAGATATTAGTAAGTTAGTTGTGACAAATTTACCGTGCGGCAGAAAGAAGACGACAAGTGCAGCTCTCGACGTCTCACCTGCTCCGTCATTGCTACAAGACACGCGGTAATCACAATTCGTGCCGTTTCAACGCATTTAAAAGTTCCGAAATGCAAGCGCACTTTGTGATATCTGGAGTCATGACCACGCTCACACTGGAGATTGTAAGCATTGTTGTTAAATAACAGTCAGACAAAACGTCGAACACCTTATAGGCATTGTGTGAGACTGACAGTCCAAGCGGTCAAACAAGGGGATACAGACAGTGGAGGAAGACGAGTGTATGTACAATTGTAGGTTGATTTGTATTTGGTCGCAAATTATGTACGTAAGAAGGTACCTGCTTGGGTGACGGTGGAAATCGATTCCGATCGTTTCCCCTTCCTCGCCGGAGGTTTTTATTGATTGATTATTGTAATTTTACTATTAGTTTTATTTTTTAATTCGGAATAAGGAATATTACCGGTTGAATTTGGGTGTACCAAGTTATGTAACGATCTTAAGCATGCCATTGACAAGGTGCATTCCCAGATCACTGATTTTGACAACGCCGCCAATAAGTCATAGATGTTGGTGCTGTTATACCATAAAATTGCACTCTTATTACATTATTCTTATAAGTCGTTTATATTTAACTTCTAAAACAAATAACATATGCACATGCGGAATAATTTAAAATTTTGGTCTAAATGACTATTTACAAATTCTCTTAAGTAGTTTATACTTCCGTTTACCCAAGAACGTGTAATAAATACGTGCAGTATGACATAAGCCTTGCTTACGTTAATTGCCAGAATATTTTAATACAACAAAATAATGAGTTTATATTTTAGCATTTAGGTAGGCATTTATAATCTTCATTTGGTGAGTTTTTATGAGCCAATCGATGTCATGTTGTGCATAAATAAGTCACCCTACTACATATTTATTTATTTGCAACTTTTAAAAAGTTTTTACTTCATACTTCTATGGTTTTTAAATACGTACATGTCATGGAAAGAATCTGATGAACAATTTATGCTGTAACTACTCAACTTGATTGGCTATCATGCACGGGTTAAGAGTTGGCTTTTGGCATGGTGTCAATGCACACGAAAGGAAAACCCAACAGAGTTTTACACGATTATAAAGATAGACATCGGGTGATCCAAGATAATTGCTTTGATCATCAAAACTGTTGGTTGTGTTGTTAACTATCTATCGGCCCCTAGACGTACTTCCCTCACCTCAACCTCTCATAATTCGAGGGTCTAATCAACAGTCCAAAATTATGTAATTTTTGTTCATATGAGATTTTGGGCAACGTACCCTTAGCTTGTGCCCGTAGAGGAGACATAAAGCCCAAGGCCTAATTCATGGTCTAAGTGGTCATAAATCAATTATCCCAATTATGTAATTTTTGTCCAGTGATATGGGATTTTGGGCAACATACCCTTGGCCTCCGCACCATATTTGATTTTATTTTAAGAGTCGTTATTAACTGTTTATGGGGAGACAATAAAGGTGTCAAAAGGGTTGAGTCGTTCGCTGGCCAGCTTGACCCGGCCTCAAAATGGCCCGTGACAGGCAGGCCTTATAAGGGTGAACGGTACGGCCCTAATCCATAGAACCAAGGGCCGGGCAAGCCGATGCATTTGGAAAACGGGCCACGCCAGGCCCTTTTTTGGCCCGCCCAACTTGGCTTTAGTGTCGCCCCTTATAATGTTTCTTTTCTTTTTCTGAAGTTCCATCTTATTACATTTTCATCTTTTTGGCGTTTTAGATATTTTTGGTTAAATTAATAGTTTTGGAGGTTATTAAGTTCATCTGATTAGTGTTTTTGTTAACACACGAAGTGAAGTGTGAGTGTGCGGCTGTGCGCTGACGGAAACGTGTTTTTAATGATTTTTAAGTGGACTTAATGTTTCTGTTATAGAATTTGTTTTGACATCTATACTTTTGTTTTTGTTTCTCTTAATGGTAGCTTGTTGTGGCTGTAATTGTATATTTATTGCTTCCCCAGTTTATTTTTTAGTTAAGACTATTTATGTGTTACCATTTTGAGCACTTTCCACATATATGAAAAATTATGATTTTCTTGTGATAATTTACTATTCATAGTATTTTTGGGAACAATTTGTATGCAGTTAATGCAACAAGGCACATATAATATGGAGTGACTTCTTTTTATAAATATAACTGGATAATATGTGGATTACATTTTTTCTTAATAAGAGCAACTTTTTAGCAATTATTTTTTAGTTTTACACTCGTCGTAAAAATATGTAATCAAGTTGAAGCAAATGAGTTGATAGCATAATATAGTGGATACTTTTTTTCCGCAACATAAAACATGAATAAAATGATTTTTTTTAAAAAAAATTATTCAAGCTCGGGCCTGGCCCAAGCCCGCCCTAAATTTAAGGCTTAGGGCCTGGGCTTGGACCGAGTATTGATATCCCCCAGTTGGCCTGGCCCAGTTTCCCGTGGCCTAAAGCCCAGTTTGGCCTGTTTTCTCCTCTGGCCCACTGGCCCTGGAATGGATCGGCCCAAGCCCGACCTATTGACATGACAATAACATTTTTAAAGCAACGATTACGCCTTCAATTTCACATGCTAGCAGTTCTAATGCTTGTACATTTAAATTCGCATGCTGTTGTTGCTAAAAACATGCACCGCGTACATTGCGGAACTCGAGCCTGGACCGATGACCTGCAAGACAAAAAACGAGCGACTGCCAGGCGGGGTTCCCGACGGAGAACTCTCCGATGCTTAAGTCAGAGCGCAGTTACAGAATAGTAACTCTAAAAAAGCATGAATTGTGTAGTTGTCCCATACCTAGAGGGGTAGACCCTTTATATAGCTATAGGAGAAAACTCCTAGTAGGACTAGGCCGTAGACCAGATGTGTTAGGATCACGTTAGGATCCTCTAGGATCACGTTAGGATCCTCGAGGATCACGTCACAATCTCTAAGGACTCTTTAAGAATCCTGATAAGTGATAAGATAATCATAAATCTCTCAGTTTGACTGGGATTTGCCGGGTGTCCCACAATTAGTGGGAGTTATATTTGAGTTATATCATAAGTCCCCCACTTCCTTAGCCAAAATGTTTGGCTGAGGAAGTTTATACCTGGTGTCTCGAGACACGTGTCAGATTAATAAGGGATTCTCCATCCACTTGTAGGGGTAATAATATTTCTCTCTTCCATGTGCTCTGACCTAAGCGGGAGCTTTAAGCTTTGCCCAAGTAGGGCGTTAGAACCCTAGCTCTCGAGAGTTAAGTCTTTAGAATTTTGCCTAAATAGGCTATTCAGAATCATCTTTAGAAAAGACGAATTATGAGATCTCGAGATCCCTTAGAGGCTGTGCCCCATGAGAGCCTCTCTCAGGAGAGAACACAAAGCTGTGCATGCAGGTTATTTGCATGTGTTAAGTGTTTGAATGTCCCCTCGAGGGGTCACCATTCCTTTGGAGGGTGTTCATTTTATGCAAGTGTGTGTTCTTGAGCTTGAGCTGACCACATCATGCTTGCATTTTACTTTGTTGCGAACTTTTCTCATTAGCTAAAAGGTGGCAAAAAAGCCTCGCACTCACGCTTGGCTGAGTTTTGAATTGACAAAGAATGGTGGGGGGATGAAGTCCCATAGTCCTTTGTCGTTTCACGGGTTAGAACTGTAGCTAAACCGTTCAGATAGAACTCGAGCTCTATCATGTCACCTTTCGGGGTGTTCGTGCCTCGAGGGATTGCCCTTAAGGGCTGGTGAAGCGCGGAACTCATGTAAAAACCCTCAGGGATTTCACGAAACTTAGAGTTCTCATCATAATCTCCCTCGGGGGCTGATGGAGTGCTGATCTCATGCAATTACCCTTGAGGGTTTGACATAATTTAAGAATTCTCGTCGTACACGCCCTCGGGGACGGATGGAGTTGGAGCTCATTACCCTCGAGGGTTTGACGAAACTTTAAGAGTTCTCATCGTACGCGCCCTCGGGGCGGATTGAGCACAGAGGGCGGAGCTCATGCAAACCCTTGAGGGTTTGACAGAATTTAAGAATTCTTGTCGTACACGCCCTTGGGGGCGGATAGAGCTGGAGCTCGTGCAATTACCCTCGAGGGTTTGACGGAACTTAAGAGTTCTAATCGTACTCGCCCTCTAGGGCGGATTGAGTGTGGAGCTCATGCAATTACCCTCGAGGGTTTGATGGAATTTATGAATTCTCGTCATACACGCCCTCAGAGGCGGATAGAGCCAGAGCTCATGGAATTTACCCTCAAGGGTTTGACGGAACTTTAAGAGTTCTCGTCGTACGCGCCCTCTGGGGTGGATTGAGCATGGAGCTCATGCAATTACCCTTGAGGGTTTGACGAAATTTAAGAATTCTCGTCGTACACGCGCTCTGGGGCGGATGGAGCCGGAGCTCATGCAATTACGCTCGAAGGTTGACGAAACTTAAGAGTTCTCGTCGTACGTGCCCTCGGGGGCGAATTAAGCACGGAGCTCATGCAAATACCCTCGAGGGTTTGACAGAATTTAAGAATTCTTGTCGTACACGCCCTCGGGGGCAAATGGAGCCGGAGCTCATGCAATTATTCTCGAGGGTTTGACGGAACATAAGAGTTCTCATCGTACGCGCCCCCTAGGGCGGATTGAGTGCGGAGCTCATGCAATTACCCTCGAGGGTTTGACAGAATTTAAGAATTCTCGCCATACACGCCCTCGGGGGTAGATGGAGCCGGAGCTCATGCAATTACCCTCGAAGGTTTGACGGAACTTAAGAGTTCTCGTCGTATGCGCCCTCTGGGGCGGATTGAGCGCAGAGCTCATGCAAATACCCTTATGGGTTTAACGAAACTTAAGAGTTCTCATCGTACACGCCCTCTAGGGAGGATTGAGCGCGGAGCTCATGCAATTACCCTCGACGGTTTGACAGAACTTAAAAATTCTCGCCGTACACGCCCTCGGGGGCGAATGGAGCCGGAGCTCATGCAATTACGCTCGAGGGTTTGACAGAACTTAAGAGTTCTCGTCGTACGCGCCCTCTGGGGTGGATTGAGCGCAGAGATCATGCAAATACCCTAAAGGGTTTGACAGAATTTAAGAATTCTCATCGTACATGCCCTCGAGGGCGAATGGAGCCGTAGCTCATGCAATTACCCACTAGGGTTTGACTGAACTTAAGAGTTCTCGTCGTACGAGCCCACGGGGGCGAATTGAGCGCGGAGCTAATGCAAATACCCTCGAAGGTTTGACGGAATTTAAGAATTCTCATCGTACATGCCCTCGGGGGCGGATGGAGTCGGAGCTCATTCAATTACCCTCGAGGGTTTGACAGAACTTAAGAGTTCTTGTCGTACGGGCCGTCAAGGGTGAATTGAGCGCGGAGCTCATGCAATCACCCTCGAGGGTTTGACGAAATTTAAGAATTCTCGCCATACACGCCCTCGAGGGGGAATGGAGCCGGAGCTCATGCAATTAACCTCGAGGGTTTGACGTAACTTAAGAGTTCTCGTCGTATGCGCCCTCGGGGGCGATTTGAGAGCGGTGCTCATGAAAATACCCTCAATGGTTTGATGGAATTTAAGAATTCTCATCGTACACGCCGTCGGGGTGGATGGAGCCGGAGCTCATGCAATTACCCTCAAACGTTTGACGAAAGTTAAGAGTTCTCGTCGTACGCGCCCTTAGGGGCGAATTGAGCACGGAGCTCATGCAAATGCCCTCGAGGGTTTGACAGAATTTAAAAATTCTTTTCGTACACGCCATTGGGGGCGGATGGAACCGGAGCTCATGCAATTACCCTCGAGGGTTTGACGGAACTTAAGAGTTCTCATCGTACGCGCCTTCTAGGGCAAATTGAGCGCGGAGCTCGTGCAATTACCCTCGAGGGTTTGACAGAATTTAAGAATTCTAGCCATACACGCCCTCGGGGGCAGATGGAGCCGGAGCTCATGCAATTACCCTCGAGGGTTTGACAGAACTTAAGATTTCTCTTCGTACGCGCCCTCTGGGGTTGGATTGAGCGCAGAGCTCATGCAAATACCCTCAAGGGTTTGACAGAACTTAAGAGTTCTCATCGTACGCGCCCTCTAAGGCGGATTGAGTGCGGAGCTTTTGCAATTACCCTCAAGGGTTTGACAGAATTTAAGAATTCTCTCCATACACGCCCTCGGGGGTGGATGGAGCCGGAGCTCATGCAATTACCCTCGAGGGTTTGACGAAACTTAAGAGTTCTCTTCGTTCGCATCCTCTGGGGCGGATTGAGCACAGAGCTCATGCAAATACCCTCAAGGGTTTGATGGAATTTAAGAATTCTCGTTGTACACGCCCTCAGGGGCGGATGGAGCCGGAGCTCATGCAATTATACTTTAGGTTTTGACGGAACTTAAGAGTTCTCATCGTACGCTCCCTCGGGGACGAATTGAGCGTGGAGCTAATGCAAATACCCTCGAGAGTTGATGGAATTTAAGAATTCTCATGGTACACGCCCTCGGGGGCAGATGGAGCCGGAACTCATGCAATTACTCTCGAGGGTTTGACGAAACTTAAGAGTTCTCGTCGTACAGGCCCTCGAGGGCAGATTGAGCGCGGAGCTCATGCAATTACCCTCGAGGGTTTGACGGAATTTATGAATTCTTGCCATTCACGCCCTCGGGGGCGGATGGAGCCGGAGCTCATGCAATTACCCTTGAGGGTTTGACGGAACTTAAGAGTTCTCGTCGTACACGCCCTCGGGGGCGGATTGAGCGCGGAGCTCATGGAAATAACCTCAAGGGTTTGATGGAATTTAAGAATTCTTGTCATACACGCCCTCGGGGGTGGATGGAGCCGGAGCTCATGCAATTACCCTCGAGGCTTTGAAGAAACTTAAGAGTTCTCGTCGTACGCGCCCTCGGGGGCGGATGAAGCGTCAAGCTCATGAAAATACCCTTGAGGGTTTTGGTTGAAGCAACAAGTATTTTGTTGTCACTGTGCTCAATAAGAAGGCGCGGCTCATTGAGCCCGTAATATGGCCGCTGCTATGAAGCCCCCATTGTCTGAGAGGGCACATGGCATTAGGTCTATAATATTGCTGATATCATAAGATATGAAATCAACCGCCTTTGAGAAGGCGTGGATATATAAAGACGGTTTTTTTGCCTATATGTTGGGTCCGGTCGTAAGAAGACCTGAGAGAACTATATAGAAGACCATAATCCACATACTCGACTGTACGAGCATATAGAGCTAGAGAACACAGAGTTTGTCTGAGTAAGATGTCACTGATGATCATTATAGATAGAAGATGCTAAGTCTGTCAACATATTAATGATGACTTTTAGCAGAGGCTGACGATGTGCTCTGATTCGCTGATCAAGGTTATTGTGTGACCGAATATCACCAGAAAAATATTAATGCTGAGTCGGCAGAATGTGGCAGCAGAAACCCTAGATGTGACTTCAAGTCACAGGTTGCTGTGAACTTGTTCCTTGCTTATGAAGCGGTTTATACATCACTGTTGATGCATGCTCATGAGCGCAATTTAAGCCCTTGTAACAAGAAAAGTATGTGACTGAAAAGACGGCCTCTGAAGTAATAAAGCATATAAAAATGTAACTATGCTTTTAACACACCGCGGCCCTATTACGGTGCTGCCGGTTATTTGACAGAGTGTGCTATACTGCATGTCGCCAATTGAGCTTTAAAAAGTCAAAATAATCTGTAAGACCCGACATATAATATGTAACGCCCCCAGAAATCCGGAACTCCCTTACTCCGGACACCTGGGACGTTAACCTATAATATCACACATATCAGAGCACTTGTCATAATTTCAGATTCTTAAACAATATCACGCTAAGTTCTTCCAACCTATAAAATTCCACAACAAAAGTTTCCTAACTTAAGATGTTACAGCCCGTACATAATTCTTAACCAACACACTAGCTATATAGGCCCACGCAGGGGTCCTATTTACATAGTCTGGAGTAGATGCCCTCAAGACCTTACCTGATGCTGACCTCCCTCACCCAAGCAACCGCTACGGACTACCTGCAGAACGGAACAATTAAGGGTGAGCTTTTGAGAGCTCAGTAAAGTCGTACGCAAAGCAATCTTGGAGGAAGTTACCATAACTCAAAGACAAACAATTCAGAGATCTCAAATAATTGTTCTCAGACATTTTTGAACAATCAATTCATATACAATACACATACATTCAGAAGATACTGATCATGGGTAGTAGCAATGCCATAGAGGCAAGGCTCAGAAAATGTACACATGCATGATGTACCAGAATACTAGTCCATTTAGGTACTAGCCTGCGTTCTACGCAGGATTCAGACCAGCCTTATAACGCCTGCCTCAGAACAGAACACAATAGATTCCCATGTCAGTATCCAGAAGTCATATATCACAGAATCAACACGCAGATCAATGCTCAATATGTAACAAAAAGGTGAGTACTGATAGGAGTTCAATAATTGAATCAGGCTCAACATCAGGGCTTACTTGGCAATAATATATCGAAATCAATGTACATTTAGAGTTCAACAACGGACATAACCAGACAAAAGAATAATTGTATAAGCAAATTAATGACTCGAGGTTCGAATAGAAATCCTTACCTGGTTCACAGCTACGGTATCCTAACCGAAAAATTCTTTGCTTAAAGCTAAACGGAACAGTCCAAAGATTAGAAGACAACTTACATCACTGTATTATAACTCAATATTAACTCACGCACATTCGTAAAAAGACCCCCTCGTCGGATGTGTAAAATTACCAAAATGCCCCTGAAGTAAAAATTACCAAAATACCCCTTGCATCCCTAATCACCAAAATAGCGTTCCCATGATTGAACTTGCTAAGATAGCCCTAACATATGCAAATTTACTCAAAAACACCTTTTATAGGTAAAATTACCAAAATACCCCTGAGAATTTTCGGCATCGAAAAATTTTTAGAAATATCTTAAAATATTATTGTAAGCATCCTAGAGTCATTTCTGGGCTAAAAAATACTTTAGAAAATTTTTGCCCGAAAATTCCGAACCGATGTCCGGACCGAGCGCTTAAAAGCCGGTTCGGCTAAAAATACCAATCGGCTTTGGAATGGTACAAAATTTTAGATACTACATCATATCAATAAATTAAGGTTCTCCTAAAAGTCTCAGATTAAAATAATTTAATTACTATGCCAAATAATTCATTAATTTTAGTTAGACAATACCGTAATTTAGCGCCCTTCGCGGGTACCGAAAATTCCCGAAGCATTCCAGGACGTACGTCTCGTAAAAATATCTAGGGTCACAGTTTTGTACTTTGTCTAATTTTGATCTTAGCTATTTATAAAAATTTATTGAAAACACTGCCTAATTAATTCTTACCTTTAGTGACAATAACAACTACTATTCACATCAATACCCACACTATTTCACCTAAACACACACACACACACACTTCACCTTCTTCACTCTTCCAGTCGAAGCACACTCACCTGCACACTCCCATACACACACTGTTATACATTTACACACCTACACACCTTAATTTCACACCCTTGCACACATTTAGCACTCACCCATATACACGAATCATATATATATATATATATATATATATATATATATATATATATATATATATATATATATATATATATATATATCCACCCAAACACATCCACAGCCAAGAACACGCACCTGCATACACCGAATGCATGCACTAACCCCTTGGTGCCCATTGAAACTTCCACGACACTCATTGGACTCCCCATTACTCTCTTCACTTCACACAAGTAATAATCTTTGCATTTTCCATCCCCCATACCGCCCAGCTGTGAACACACCTACAGGAATACACTCGCGGCACACCCTATCCCATGGCCGCAGCTGCTACAACTCAGTTTGCTACACCCACGACAGTCCCCTCCTTCCTCCACTAACTCACCTATGTAACCTACTATCCCACTTATACCCACACAAACCCACCACCATATTAGCATGCTCAGTATATACATATATATCTATATATACTCAGCCACCCCACATGCGGTATACCCACCAGAACTACATGCTAAGCTTGAAATAAAATCAAACCAAAGAGTAAGGAGGTTACAATGAAGATCCTTCCTCCTTTAGCCCTGTTTTTCTTCCCCTTCACGATCCTTGTTCCCTCTTTCTTCTCTATTTCATCTTCTTTATTTCTTGCCATGTTTCTCTCTTTGTTCTGCTTCTCTTTTGTTCTTTGTTTTCCTTCTCCTTTCTTTCACCCGAAAGCTTATCTTTCCCTATGTTTTTTTTTTGTTGAATTGGCTGAGTCACCACAAGCTCATAGGTGTCAACCTAATAATTAAACCTTTAGTCATATTTCATAAAATTGTACAATGGACCTCACATCTTTACCTATTTACCAAAAAGAACCCCCGAGCTTCTTCTTTTTTTGGTTTCGGACATCTAATATATATTGCCGCTACAAAACTATGCGGATATTACATAATAGACTCGCTCAACTGGATGATGGTAGACTAAAAAATAAATAGGTCTAGCTAATGAAAACGCACCAGAAGTAGCCTTTGGAGGGCTTGCTAACGCCTAAGATCGTAGTCGCTTAACTTTTAGCGACATATATGTAATAAAATATACGCCATTTTTAAAGAATATGCGGCATATGTTTAAATAAGTAAGACCCTGTGGGTCTAAAGTATAATTATGCATTCTTTTGATCGGTAAAAACCTTAATCGGTAAAAACCTTAATGCTTAAAAACAGTGTGGCATAAGTTGAATAAAAAAGACATTGTAGGTCTAAAATATAACTATACCTTTTTATGGGGTTACTCAATTTTAAAAAAAGGCATTGGACTTATCTGGCCATTTTTATGTTTGACCAAAAGGCAGCAATGAAGGCAGATCGGACCACCACAGGGAGCAGCGGCGCCATGGCGAGTGCTTCGGACGACGCAACGCCGGGAGAGGTCCCGGCCAGGGCGGCAACGGGTGCTGTTACTGGTAGTTGTTGATCTCATTGGGGAAGACAAAAAAGAAGGTAGCGTAAGTGCGCCGCCGTTGATGGTGGCAAAGCAGATCTGAAGGGGCGGCACCGTTGACTGGATGGGTGGATGCCGGCCTTAACAAGGAGGCGGATCTGGCGGCAATGTTTCTCGGCGAGTTATAAGGGTGATGCGACGGCGGTGTCGGCGTTTGCCCGTCGCAGTGTGTGCCTTGGCTGTGTGGAGTCGGTCTGTCACTGCTCGCTTGCGAGAGCGTTAGCGGGCGTGCTGTCGGACGGCAAGGCGGTGCCAATGTCGATGGTGGTCGCAGATCTGTGTTCAACTCCTCGCGACGGTGGTTCATCCTCCATGAAGCGATGGTGGTGCTGGAGGTGATCGCCCCGCCTGACGCCAGTGGATGCGGCGGTGCACCATCGATCGGCGATGGCATTCCTCTTTCTGCTCCTTTTCTCTCTTGCTTTTTTTTTCCTGTTTTGTGGTTGTGGTCGCACCGCTGAAGAGGCGGTGGTAAGAGAAGCCCTTTGATGGCGGCGATAGGTTATGACCGGTGGCGATGGCCATGATGGAGGCTGTGATTATGGATGGCCCGGTGGTGGCTGTACGGCGGGTTGCGGTGAACTGTGGTGAGGGCTCTGTTGGTGCTTTATCCCATGGGAGCGACAACGCACTACAGTGGTTGGCCTGTGCGCTGTGACGATGGTCATTTGTGGCCACCTTGACTCTGATGGTGCGGCGATTGGTTAATTCTTTTCTCTGAGATGTTGGTGTTGCTCCGCTGGAGATGGCAGCAGTAAAAACAGGCAACCAACCCTTTCGCGGCAGCGGTAGGTTATGGTGGCACCGTGCTGTGGCGGTTATGCGACAGTTGGGAAGCATACCTGACATGCACGGCGCTGCTATTGCTGTTCCTTTTTGGCTTTTTGATGGAGCTGCCGTGCCGTTGGTGGCTCTGCCATATGGCTGCCGACGAAACTTTGCTGTAATACCTCTGTTGGAATCATACAATGTTTTTGTTTTCTTTTTGCCTTTGATGACAATTCAATTCTGGAGGCCCGTGGCAACGGTGGTTCCGACGCGACACTATCGGAGGTGTAGGATACGACTATTGAATTTTCTTGAGGGGTTAGCAGGTCCCACAGATGGTGCCAATCTGTTACTGCTTAAAACATGCACCGCGTACATTGCGGAACCCGAGCATGGACCGATGACTTGCAAGACAAAAAACGAGTGACCGCCGGATGGGGTTCCCAACGGAGAACTCTCGGATGCTTAAGTCAGAGCGCAGCTACAGAATAATAACTCTGAAAAAGTATGAATTGTGTAGTTGTCCCATACCTGGAGGGGTAGACCCATTTATATAACTGTAAGAGAAGACTCCTAGTAGGACTGGGCCGTGGGACAGATGTGTTAGGATCGCGTTAGGATCCTCGAGGATCACATCACAATCTTTAATCATAAATTTCTCAGTTTGACTGAGATTCATCGATTGTCCCCCAATTAGTGGGAGTTATATTTGAGTTATATCACATGCTAAATTTGTTCTAATTGTGTGATTTTCTGTTATTTCATGTTATCCATCATGATTATCTTCTTGCACAAAACATGTATCAAAGCCTAACTTTGAAACTGGCAAATAGTGACTCGAATAATGATTAAGTCCCAGGCTGTAGCGAATGCAAGAGTCGCTCTTGAAATAGTCAAAGAAATGGAAGAAGAACAGAGAAGCAAAAGGAGAGAAGAAGATAGTTTTCATTAATTCATCGATCAATCTCCTTGATAGGATTTCCTCTCTGTTATAGCCCTTCCCTTTCTGCTCTAACAGCCTAACAATTGTAACAGAAATTCGAACAGAATTGTGAATCCCGAAGGAAGGAGGGAACAAGTGTCCAGAACTCATTGATCTAGCTGGCTAATTATATACTCAACCTCTGGCCAATTACATTAAGACACTTCATTTATTATAATACACCTAAGATACCAACTAAGCCTTGCTAGTGACGTGGCATGCCACATGCGCCTCATCTAGATCGTTCATCACAAACTCGCGGGTACTCAAGTTTAAACGTGAGCCATTGATGCAGCTTCATCCATCTTTTCTGCTGCTGCTTCTTTGCCTCCTATTATTGCATCATCTATCTTTAAGTCCTCCAATTCCATATCCAGATTAGGAATGTGTTGCTTGATCCTTATCTTAATTGGTGGTCTGGAAGTGCGGGGCATGACATTCGTCCCTCCTTAGAATGATCCTTGTCCCCGAGGGTCAAAATATGGAAATTTGCTTCGTATGTTATCCCAATCTTCCCAGGTCTCTTCCCCCTCCACTAAATTTGACCACTTAATGAGGACTTGAGCGACAAGTAGGTGACGGCGCTATATCATACGTCCAGAACTGCTACAGGTTCCATCAGTAGTTGGCCTTCAGCATTGGTAGCTAGTAGGGTGGAAGAGGGAATGACTCGATTACCCAATTTTTTCTTAAGTAGGGACACATGGAAGACGGGATGTATCAGGGAGTGAGGTGGCAGCTTCAATTTGTAAGCTACAGGACCAATTCTCTCAGGACTTCATAAGGTCCATAAAATCGAGGGGCCAATTTCAAATTTTTGCGTACAGCAACAGTGATTTGTCTGTAGGGTTAAAGTCGGAGGTAGACATAATCTTCTACAACAAACTCTCTCTCAGATCTATGGGAATCTGCATATTGTTTCATCCTGTTCTGAGCTTCAGCTAAATTGAGTTTAAGGTGCTGCATCATCACTTGTCTTTCCATAAGGTATTCTTCCAAGGGTTGAATTGAAGTAGGGTCCAGCTGAGCCATACCCAATGGCCTAGGCTTGTACCCATATAGAGCCTTAAAAGGTGTTGTTTGTAAGGACTGATGGTAGCTGGTGTTGTACCACAATTCAGCCAAAGATAACCATTTCAGCCACCTCTTAGGCCTGTCTTCAGTCGTACATCTTAAATAACTCTCAAGGCATCTGTTAACCCTTTTTGTCTGTCCATCTATTTCTGGATGGTAGGCTGTACTCAGGGAGAGATCCGTGCCTAACAACCCAAACAACTTTTGCCAGAATTGTGACAAAAACACCTTATCTCGATCACTTACGATGGAAGCAGGCACACCATGTAATCTAACAACTTGGTCAAAGAAAATTTGTGCTACTAATTCAGCAGTGTATGGGTGTGATAGAGCCAGGAAGTGTGCATATTTACTTAGCCTATCCACGATTACCAAGATCACAGTCTTGTCCCCAGAGTTGGGCAAGCCATCTATAAAGTCCATGGTTATATGGGTCCAACATTGGTCTGGAATGGCTAGGGGCTGCAGTAATCCTGGCATCTTAGTGTTTTCAGACTTATTCCTTTGACATACATCGCACTGACTCACCTCCAATTGAATTTGATGTCTCATGTTGGGCCAATAAATAAGGCAGTTATCCTGTGATAAGTTGCCTTCATTCCAGAATGACCACCACTTGACTCTCCATGCATCTCAGCTAAAATTTGCCTCCTTAACTGAGTGTTGATTCCCACATAGATTTTTCTTTTGTATCTCAGAATGCTATCTTGACAGGCATAAAAACTGGTAGCCATAGGGTCTAAAATCAGCTCTTGGATGTGTTGTCTAGCTTCACCATCTTCAGCAATGCTGGCTTGAATTTCCAAGGCCCAAATGGGAATCAATGAAGTAACAGCTGAACATTCCATTGTTTCCTTAGTTTCAGGCAGCCTTGAAAGGGCATCAGCCACTCCATTTTCTTTTCCTATCTTACACTGTATTTGGAACTCATACCCTTAAAGCTTAGACAGGCATTTCTGTTGGAGTAGTGAAGTCACCCCTTAACCAAGCAAGTATCTTAAGCTGCTATGGTATGTCCTAATACAAAGGGCTGGAAGCTGAGGTAGGTACTCCATTTGTGTATGGCTTGAACAACTGCCAATAGCTCATTCTCATAGGTGGATAAACAAGCATTTCTTGGACCCAATGCCTTGCTATAATAGGCCAGAGGCCTGCCTTGCTGCATCAGAACTGCTCCCACCCCATAATCACTCGCATCTGTCTTAACTTTAAAGGGTTTAGCGAAGTTTAGTAGGGCTAGTATAGGGGTTATTGCCATATCTTGTTTCAATTGAGTGAAAGCCTTCTCAACTTCTGGATTCCACTTGAACCCCTCTTTCTTGAGTAATGATGTCAAGGGCCTAATGATGGAACCATAGCTGGCAACAAATTTTCTATAGTAGCCAGTTAGTCCTAAAAACCCTCTCAGGTCTCTAACATTCTGAGGCAGGGGCCATTCTAGCATGGCTTCTACCTTGGACTTGTCAGCTGACACCCCATCTTTTGACGCAATGTGTCCCAGGTATTAAACTTATGACTGTGCAAATATGCACTTGCTTCTTTTGGCATAGAGTTGGTTGTCCCTTAAGACCTGAAGTACTATCTTGAGATGCATCAAGTGACTGTCCATATCTTTACTGTACACCAGAATGTCGTCAAAAAATACAAGGACATACCTTCTCAAGTATGGCCGGAACACTTGATTCATTAAATTCTGGAAAGTGGCAGGTGCATTTGTGAGGCCAAATGGCATCACTCGGAATTCGTAGTGTCCAGAGTGTGTCCTAAATGCAGTTTTGTGGACATCTTCCTCAACCACTCTGATCTGATGGTATCCACTCCTCAGATCTAACTTAGAGTAGACACTTGACCCTTGTAATTCATCCAAAAGCTCCTCAATGATTGGAATGAGATATCTATCTTTGAGAGTTATCTTGTTAAGCTCTCTGTAGTCCACACAAAGTCTCCATGATCCATCTTTCTTCTTCACTAACAGCACAGGGGAAGCAAAAGCTGAACTACTTGGCTGAATGACTCCAGAAGCTAGAAGTTCTGCAACAATGTTCTCAATTTCCTGCTTTTGCACAAAAGACACCCTATAAGGCCTGATATTCACAGGGTGGGCCTTATCTGTGAGCACAATTTTGTGGTCTTGAGCCCTTGGAGGTGGTAACTTGGTGGGTTCCTCAAAGACATCAGCATACTCAGTGAGTAAACATTGAATTTGAGTTGCTAAGACTCCATTTGTACAGGTGGTTGACACAACAAATACTTGCCCATACATGCTACCAGTGTTATTATTCAACAGTTTAGTCATGGCCATACTTGAAATCATCTTGATAGACACACCAGACACATTACCCCCAGTTAGCTTTACTTCCTTATCTTGGTACTTAAATGCAATGGTATGCTTAGCAAAGTCAAAATTCACACTCCCCAATGTTTTTAGCCATTGTACTCCTAACACACAGTCACAGCCTCCTAGTGACAAAATTTTAACATCAGTAGTAAAAAGTTGCTCACCCATGGTCCATGTAAAACCCAAGCATGCTGTTGTACTTTGAATGGTTGCTCCATTAGCTACAGCCACTGAGAGAGGTGGAATAGGTGTCAACTGGCACCCTAGCCTTTCAGCTGATTTTGGGTCCAAGAAATTGTCTGAGGACCCGGTGTCAACCAATATTGAAAATGATTTCTTGTTCAACCATTCTTGAATTCTTATGGTGGTATGGCTTGAATGACCAGCTAAGGCTTATATGCTAATCTCAGTGGGTTCAGAGACTGCAACAACTTCATCTTCACCCTCATGTTCATTTTCTTTTATCCATTCCACATCATCTGGGACAATGTCAGCTATCAACATGGCAATTGACCTCTTTGGACACACCTTTTGATGTACAGGTGTGAACTTGCCGTCACACCAATAACACAGTCCCTGCTCTCTCTTGTGTTGATGCTCTTCATGGGTTAGTCTTCATGGGTTAGATGCTTGATTGGTAGAGATGTTTTTGCAGGTGGGTTGGGTGGAAGTGGCAAAATTACCTTGAACGTATGGCCTAGGGAGGGGTATTGCAGGGGTTGTTTTGGTGGAATTGAAGAAGTGGTAATAGGTTGAGCCGTAGATTCGGTGTAGTAAGGGCTAACAGGCTTGTGTTGGTTTTGGCTGGAAGTGTGATGAAATTTAGACTGAGGAAATAGGGTGGAAATGGCCACTTCTTCTTTCCTGGCAATATGGATGGCCTTGGTGAGTTCCAACTTCGAATTGCTCCACACGACTCCTAATTTCTGGCTTCAGTCCCCCAATGAAGCTCTTGATAAAATATCCCTCATCCAGGGATCTAAATTCTTCCACCATTTGAGCCCTCAGCTCCTCAAAATGATTATAGTATTCATTCACTGAAGCTATCTGCTTGAGTTGATTAAAATCACCAATTACACTGTCCCTGCCTATATTCGAAAATCGAGCATACAAATCTTGAACAAACTTGGTCCAAGTCACCTCCCCTAAAGGTTTGATATAGGTGGAATTCCAGTACTCCACCTGGTCCTCAAAATGAACTGAGGCATATGCAACCTTAAACTCCTCATGAATGGGGCAAAATTCAAAATATTGCTCACACCTTTTAACCCAACCCCGAAGATTATCACCATTAAACCGTGGAAAGGTCAATTTAGGGGTTTTAGGCATAGAACTGTTATGGTTTGGATTCTATGAGTTTCCAAAGGTGATTAAACTATGCTGGTTATTTATAGGGGGAGGAGGTGTTTGGTTACCTTTGCTAGTGCCAACTTCAACTTGTGGTTTAGTCTTCAAAAGAGCTTCCAGTCAAGAATTAATCTGTGTAACCATCGATAGCATCTCCAACTTCATATCAGAATAGTTTTTCTGCAGATCTCCCAGAGTTGCATCTAAGGACCCAAATCTTAGGTCATATGTCTCGAATCTTCTTTCCAGCTCATCCAAGGATCCCAGAGAATCTGTTTTGAGTAAGCATAATTTAGTAGATCTCGGCATTTTCAGAGTAAGCAATTGGCTCTGAGATACCAATTGTAGCGAATGCAAGAGTCGCTACTGAAATAGTCACAAAATGGAAGAAGAACAGAGAAGCAAAAGGAGAGAAGAAGATAGTTTTCTTTAATTTATCGATCATTCTCCTTGACAGGATTTCCTCTCTGTTATAGCCCTTCTCTCTTTGCTCTAACAGCCTAACAATCGTAACAGAAATTCGAACAGAATTGTGAATCCCGAAGGAAGGAGGGAACACGTGTCCAGAACTCATTGATCTAGCTAGCTAATTATATGCTCAACCTCTGGCCAATTACATTAAGACACTTCATTTATTATAATACACCTAAGATGCCAACTAAGCCTTACTAGTGACGTGGCATGCCACTTGTGACTCATCTAGATCGTTCATCACAAACTCGCGGGTTCAAGTTTAAACGTGAGCCATTGATGCAGCTTCATCCATCTTTTCTGCTGCTGCTCCTTTGCCTCCTGTTATTGCATCATCTCTCCTTGAGTCCTCCAATTCCATATCCAGATTAGGAATGCGTCGCTTGATCCTTATCTTAATTGTTGGTCCGGAAGTGTGGGGCATGACACAGGCCTAACTAGCGAAAGACTCACCTCGCTGCTGGAGATCGTTGGTAGTTGGTACCGTTGGAATACAATAACTTAGTTCACTAACTTCAAGAAACACGGCCTATATAACTCTAATCTATACGTCGAAGCTATCTTGCTTCAGTTTCACTCCATTCCAAGATATCCTAAAACTGGGTTTTGCCCGTTTCAAATCACTTCCAAAAGGTAAGCACAATTTTAATAAGACAGAGAATAACGAGTTTGTACAAGTCTTATCATCTTCACTGAATTTCGTGGTTGCTTTCTGCAGAGAATATCATGGATGCACTGAATATCGTAGCAGTAGTTCTGATGGTTTGTGTGAGCTTTGGATTTGTTACCGTGGCTTGGGAAGTTCCAGTTAATAGCAGCAATCCTGAAGTCTCTTCTTGTAACGCTTCACGCAACAGCTCTTTGGAAGACAAGAGAGGTGTGGCAGCAGGAGCAAATCCTCTGCATAACAGGTAGAAGTAGCAGAGTAAGAATGCAAAAGTATTATACATTTTTCTTATTCCCTTCAGCTTCAAAGGTAAAGGAATCAAGGGTTCTGTCCGTCTTGCTTGGATATAGTCATCTAGGCCTTCTTATTTATTTTGGAATGTAAACTTTAATTAGCTGCTCTGACATGACTGTGCATCAGTACCCAAACGAAAAGGCATGCACGAGTTGTCTCTTGATTTTAAACAAATGTTTTTTTCTTTCAGTACTGCATGCCATGACAAGCGCTTCGTATTCCGAGTGTCACCATTCTTACTAAGGCTCTCAACTCGTTCTCTTTCCTGCTTGGAAACATAGGAATGCAATTTGACTAGTAGAGCAGTCTTATCAACAACTTTTAATTATTTTCTGTTCTTAATAGCAACGCAGTAACGCAGTTATGTTTGGTTATATTCTGTGAACAAATTTAGTGTGTCATTTACAAAACTTGAGTACTTTACAAGACGAGAAGCGTGCACCATGTATAGAGCTTGCAAGTTGTACTGACGTTCTTGATGATTTACAGCCCCTTAAATTAACGAGCTAGAACCAAACATATTGTGCATGCAAAGGAATGGTGTGTGATCGTTTTTGTTGTTATTTTTATCATCTGGTCAGAATCTTGGCCAATTATAATTAGATATCGAAGCTCAATTGATAATTGAAAACCATTTCAATTTGCACTTGAAATAAATCAGCCAAAAGTTGCAACATTACCTCCCCAAAGCATCATGCATGCTTGGTGTTTTTATTTCTTGATTTCCGAAAGTGACATAAAAAGCTGGAACCTTGCAAGCAGCTAGTGGGGCACGCATTGCCTATAAATATTTTCTTACCTTTGAAATGCACGCGCTGTTATGTTGCTAATTAAGCTTTTTCGGGCTTGAGATAAGCTTTTCTAGGTTTTCACTCCGGAGCTTCTGGAGCTTTTTTTTGCATGTTCTCTCTTTGTGAATTGTGTCTCATCTACTTGCCAGTGTCTACAAAGACGTCAATGTCTACAAATGTTCACTTTGAAAGTTATTACAGTGCATAATTATCAGTGTGTTATGTGACCTGAAGTACACTTTTTATTTTCCTTTAGTACCTAGACATACATGCAGGCACGTGCGCAAACACACTGATCGAATCAGACCGATGCATGTACACGCGCGCACACACTCCCTGATTAATTGAATCCACGCATAGTACACACACGAGCGCACGCGCATAGAATGATTGATTAAGTTCGCCCACAATCACAGACACATGCACACACGCATACACTGATTGAATCAAGTACGCATGCGCACACACACATGTAAGTGGGATGAATAGGAAGATGAAGGGTTTGGGTTGGGGTGATGACGATTGGCTGGTGGGAGGAGCAAAGGGTGTTAGTGGTGTGGAGTGGGCGGCAGCATGCCACGGTAGGTTTTTTGAGGAAATGAGGAGGGTAAATCAAAAAGGGTGAGTGGGTGACCGGAGGTTTTGTGGGAATGTGGAAAGGAGGGGACTTGGAGATTGAAGTGAATTTGTAGTGGTGTTGGGCAGTGGCAACGTTGGTGGTGTGCATTTTGTTATGGCTGGTGTTGGTAGAGTAGATAGAGGGGGAAGATGAGGTATGTGGGCAAAATATGTATACAAATGCATATTCAAAAGAGTTAAGGGTAGAGAACCTTTATAACATCATTTTAAAAATACCAGATTCTGGCATAAGCACAAAGAGTAAAAAAAATACATCACTATTATGACGAAAGACTAGATACGTTACGAATCTTTAAAATTCTTATACAACATATAAGGTTTTAAGAGTCAGCGGGAATAACTGTAGTTATACCCGACCTCAAGAGATCCAATGATAATCTTTCTTTTTTTAAATGTACATGACAATTAAAAATTGGGCGGACTAGGGATTGGATGAAGTGATGAGCCTCTCTATGTTCACACACCAGAAGAAACATCTCTACGCGAGGGCAAGATTGTCTGCTTTGTGCAAGTCAAGATTGTCTTGGGCCGTCCCCTTTTCGTTCCCTGGGCTTTGCCACATTGAAGTACCGTTAACACTCTCAAAATATATCTAAATCGTCTCACACGCTATCACGTATCAACTACCAGTCTACCATCCATCAACTTGACACACACTACAAGAAAAGACGTCTTTTGCGATGGAGTTTTAGCGACGGCATAAATTCCGTCGCTAAAATGAGTTTTACCGACGGAAACCTCCGTCAGTAAAACTCCGTCGTAAAATATTATTTAAGCGACGGATTTATTCCGTCGCAAAAAACTCCGTCGGTGAAAATGCGTTTTACCGATGGAAACCTCCGTCGATAACACTCCGCCGTGAAATATTATTTAAGCGACGGATTTATTCCGTAGCAAAAAACTCCGTCGGTACAAATAGGTCTTCATCGACGGACTTTTAGCGGCGGAATAAATCCGTCGCTAAAAGTCTATTTAATTCACAGATCTGGTTTGAACTGTCACTGCTTCTCTCTTCGAAAATCCCAAAACCCAACTTCCCTCTACCCCGACGGCGACCTCCCTCGACACCGGCGGTGACTTCCCTCGACCCCGGCGGTGACCTCCCTCGACAACGGCGACCACCTACAACTCCGGCGACCACGGGCCCTCACCTCCAGTAGATCTGTGAAGAGAGAGAGAGAGAGAGAGAGAGAGAGAGAGAGAGAGCAACGTTGACCACCGGGACCACCGGAGACGACGGTTTCTCACCTCCGGCAGTATTTCTCGTGAGGTAAAGTTCTTGTCTTCCTCTCTATTTGCTCTACGCTATACCTTCTGTCTTCCTCTTATACATGTAAATTGCTGTGAAAAGTTAAAGATGATTTTAGATTGTTAATTGTGCATTGAGCATTTGAGATATTGAGATTATTGACGGAGGACGGGACCCAATTGGATTGAATGTGTGATTTTTGTTAATTTTTATTGCATTGAGCATTTGAGAATTGAGATTGTTGACGGAGGATGGGACCCAATTAGATTGAGATACCTGTTAGTTAGCGTAGACACGGATACCACGTCTGATCGACGGTGTCTGACATTTAAAAAACAAATTAACGTATGCCGATGTATCTGGAGGTACGTGTCGGTGGGCGTCGGACACGTGTCCGGAGGCGTCAGACACGTGTCCAAAGGCGTCGGACACGTGTCGGTATGTGTCGGACACGTGTCCGGAGGTGTCAGACACGTATCGGACACCATATCGACATCCTATATGAGGTGTCGGAATTGAGGTTGTTGACGGAGGATGAGACCCAATTGGATTGAGATACATGTTAGTTAGCGCAGACACGGATACCACGTTTGATCGACAGTGTCCAGCATTTAAAAAACAAATTAACGTATGCCGATGTGTCTGGAGGTGCGTGTCGGTGGGCGTCGGACACGTGTCGTCGAACACGCGTCGGTATGTGTCAGACACGTGTCCGGAGGTGTCAGACACGTATCGGACACCATATCGACACCCTATATGAGGTGTCGGAATTGAGGTTGTTGAATGTGCATTAAATTTAGGTTAGTTAGGTTAATGCGATATTTTTAGCATGCACCCCCTGGAATCTAATCGTGGCTCCAGCGCTGGCTATAATTAGCCCTAATTAACAATATTTTAGTAAATCAATTAACCCTAATTAGCTCTAACGAGCCTAATTAGTTTTAATTAACCCTAAGAACCTGATGAAATTCAAATTAGCTGTAATTACTCCAAATTAGCCCAAATGAACCCAATTATGCGCATATTGATTGTAGTTAGCCTAATTAGTCATAATTTGCACTAACATAACCCAATTATGCCTAATTAGCGCTAGTTAGGACTAATCAACACTACTTGGCACCATCAAAACCCTAATTAGGACTAAATAACCCTAATTGGTCATAATCAACCCTAATTAGCTATAATTATCCGAAACTAGCTCTCATTAACATTAATTAGCCCTAACATAACCCAATTAAGCCTAATTATCCGAAACTAGCCCTCATTAACATTAATTAGCCCTAACATAACCCAATTAAGCCTAATTAGCCCTAATTAGGACTAATCAGCACTACTCGGCACAATTAAACCCTAATTAGGACTACATAACTCTAATTAGTCCTAATCAACCCTAGTCAACTATAATTATCCGAAACTATCCCTCATTAACATTAATTGGCCCTAACATAACCCAATTAAGCCCAATTAGCCCTAATTAGGACTAATAATCACTACTCGGCACAATTAAACCCTAATTAGGACTAAATAACCCTAATTAGTCCTAATCAACCTTAATTAGCTATAATTAATAATCGTAATTAACCCTAATAACCCAGTTAGCCCTAATTAGCCCTTGTACATCCCATAATTACTCCATGTTGCCCAGAGATGGTTCAATTACTCGTTGTTTACAAACCCTGCCTTCTTTATATTAGTTGTTGTTTTGAGAAGTCCATTGGCAACGAGATGGTTCAACTCGTTGCCAACGAGTTCTATTTAATGTGGAATTGGTAACATATGCAACGATCATTCTGTAGTTTTGATATTTCGAAAAGATTCTTGCATATCTTATCAATTTCTGAACACATGCATGCATAGAAACCCTTAGTTCCCATTCAAAGGTACTCATTACAAAGTAATGCCTTGTAATGAGCCTTTGGATGTCCAGTTTGGACAGTTTGGAAAAGCTAATTGTTTATAAAACAGTATTTTGACTCATGCTTTATGTTCTATGTCGTGGATATATGGTACACATTCTCGTGTGTTTCTCCGGGTGCATACAGATCTGGTGTTCTAACATCCGTCAAACCTTCCTGAGCAAGGTTAGATGAATGTTAGAACACCTAATCGATGTGGTGTACTTGGAGAAATGCGGGGAGGTGCTGCCGAATTTTCCACAGACATCGGACTAAGCATGAGTTATTCACTGTTTTATAAACATGTGCTTTTCTGAATGGGATAGGACCACTACCTGTTCAAGAGTGGAGGGGAAATATGTAGACATGTTGTAACATTCATGCATTGATATTTACATCGGCAATGCCTAATCACTGGTCATTATTGAAGGTGGTATACAGTACGATAATTCAGTCGTCATGTTAGTCGATCGAAGTTGGATGAAAAGGAAGAATGCTGAAGATTTTGAGTGTCGCGTTGACGAATTTCTCGACTTCGCTTATGCGCATCCTGCACATGTTGACCTTGATAAGATAAGGTGTCCGTGCGGTAGATGTGAGTTGTTGCACTGGAGAAAAAGAATTGAAGTAAAATGGCATCTTCGTCGGTACGATTTTATGGGTGGATACACAAGGTGGACGCAGCACGGGAAAATGATAGTATTGTCGTCCAACCTGGCTAGTCAAACTGAAGTTAGGGAGGAGGCACGATATAATTTTCGAGATATGATCATGGATGCTGGGCATGCTAATGTTGACTGGGGTAACGACAGTCCACAACCGCCGATCGAGGGGGCTCATCAGTTTTATGAGTTGTTGAGAGCTGCGGAAGAGCCGCTGTGGGATGGAGCTCCGAAACACACACGGCTGTCTGCGGTTAGCCGGTTATTACAGTTGAAATTAGACCACGGGCTGAGTGAGAAAGGTTTTAACGAGTTTGTAGATGTCAATGTCAAGTCAAGACTTGCATCAGACGAGCCCTTTGTGTTTGCTAGTCAAGCTGTACAAGTCTTTTACGCGGAGGACGTCGCCAATCCCAAATCTCATTAGTATACAACTATCAAGTCCAAGAAATTGCCCGTGACATATGACAGTAAGCTAGACTCCTTTCAAGCCGACCAACCACGTGTCTTGTTTCCTGTTGAGGTCAACAACGAGGATGACGATCTTCCTCTTCCAATAACACTTCTTGTGGGAGAAGAAGTCATAGATGATGACGCGGAAGATGTTGAAAGTGTTGGAGATGATGTGACCGAGTCTACTGATGAAGATGATGAATTAGAAGATGAAGAGGACGACGAGTCCCACGAAAATTTTGGGGTGTTAATTTATATTTGAACTGTATTAATTAATTTAATTACTTCTTTGGCAGGATCCTGGAGAATATGGCGAGGACGAAGATCGGCGTTCTTGTGAAGGGCCGATTCTTCGAGCCACGCCTGTACTGGAAGGACTGGGATGCCGCTGCGAGGGAGGCCCTATGGGAGGAGTGGCTGGTACGGTGAAGTATTTTTTTCAGCGTTAGTAAATGTTAAATTACAGTTTGTTTTATGTTGTTAATTTGTGTTATTGAATGCCTTACAGGAGGGGTTCACGTTTGACACGCCTCAGCAGCAGGTACTGGGGCAGCAGGCTTTCTTTGCCTACATCGGCAAGAATTACCGCCGATGGCTCCACGATGCACGGGACCGGGCAAAGACGGCACTGCCCGCGGGTGCCCCGATGACGGACATGGCGAGATATCCCCCACATTGGATATCTCACTGTGTATGGGGGGAGATGATAGATCGGTGGGCTGCGGATCCAGGTTGGGATGCCAAGAGTAAGAGCGGGACTGAGAACAGACAGAACAAAGATCCGACGCACACGGGGGGGTCGGTGCCACATGACATCGTCCAACACAAGAACGCGGTCGAGCACCTGGATCTGGAGGACGATGAGGTTGTAGCTCTGACGTATAATCAGACGCACGTGCGGAAGAAGGACAAGGACAAGACGCACCGGGCGGGCGACTATATTTCAGATATTGCCCGGCGGATCGATGTGAGTCAATTTATTTAAGTTAATATTTTTTCTTTCTATCCTCAATGTCTGTTTCGTTAATTAATGCCCTAACATATCGTTAAACCACTATTTTTGCAGGCCTCGTATGAACAGCTAAGGGGGTCCGAGCAGCAGTCCGGACAGCCATCAGCGTCCACTAGTACGGCTGCGAGTACTGGGGGGTTGAAGCGATGGCTGGATACGCCGGAGGTCGTGAATCGGCCGAAAGGCCGCATACGCGGCCTGCCTAGCACGACTGCTCGTGCCGTGATAGGAGCGTCCTCACCCCCTGCTGCCCCTCCACAGACACCGGCTCCTCGGCCTCAGTTGGACGATGAGGAGATCCAGCGCATTGCTACAGTGGTGTGCCGGATGATCAGGGAGCAGGTCACTGTTGGACAGGCCGCCCCGGCCCTGGATCAGCAGGATCCAGATCCGGGACTCGGGAACCCCTGATGAGCCCCTTCCTGTGCCCGTTCCTAGCTTCCCCCCCCCCCATGCCCGGCTTGTACTCTTCTCCCCTCTCCTAACCGGCTATATCCGGTTCCCGGCTTGTACATATATGAATTTTTTTTATTATAAATATTTTTTATAATTGATTATATATATTTCTTTTTGTATTGATTATTGCGCGTTGTTGTTGAGATTTGAAAATTGTATTACAGGTCTGGGTAATTGAAAAATAAAAAAAAAATTCAAAAAAAAAATTGACTTTTGGCGACGGATTAATTCCGTCGCTAAAGTATTCCTACAATCAGTTATTTAGCGATGGAATATTCCGTCTCGAAAATATAAATCCGTCGCTAAAAAATATAATTCGCGACGGAATATCCGTCGCTAATTAAAAATAAATCCGTCGGTAAAAATGACATATTTAGCGACGGATTTAAAAATTCCGTCGCTAAACTATTAGTGACGGGCTTTTATACGAGGGATATTTAGCGACGGTAAATCCCTCGCTAATTATTTTAGCGACGAATTTTTGGCTTTTAGCGACGGATTATCCCGTCGCTAAAATCCTGTTTTCTTGTAGTGAAAATTTATCCTCCCTAGACCATCTGCATAGCTCGAATCATCTCAAACAATGCTCTCTCTCTCTCTCGTCTTCTCTTCAGTTGGTGCTGATCACACCTTCTTGCGAATGATTAATCTTTATGCATGTATCACTCTTTAATGCAATTATTATTCCACCAACTTGCTCCTATTCTATTAACGAATAGCATCTTGATGCATTATCTCCACCGAACATTGCAACCGTATACTACGGAGTATTATGCTTTGGCTTACTCCTACATCCTCACAATACAATTTTCCTTTGAGTAAGTATGAAAAGTAAGGTAAACATTTATACATGAATAGACCAAGATCTTTCGGCCTACTCTTTTCGTTAAGTTGGGCTTATTCTCGCATGTATCGCCCTTCTTGGTGAATTTTTTGAATTTTGAATCTTGACTATTTCGTCTCCCTACAATATCAACCCCTATTCTTACATTATCAACATATACTACATTTTCTCAACCAAAATTAAATAAAACTTCAAGTTTTGCACCTTTTCAAGAGCTAAGCCATGAACCGCTCTTTAAAAAACTGAGAGATTGCATTGAACTTTATTTTTTAAGCTCCATCTTTGTCGCGGAAGGTGTCTCAAGTGCGAAAGCAACCGTTCTAAATTGTTCCACCTGCTTGTATTCAAATGAACCTCGTGCAACAACAAGGGACAATGTTAGGACTGTTTGTGCGTGCACGTTGGCAAAGCCCGCAATCGTGTTCCATGCGACGAAGTACTTCTGCAGCTCAAGCAAATTAAGCCAATTGCCTGTGACCACCCTGTACTTTTCGGCGCCACCAGGCCAAAAAGCTTTGGCAACAACAATAAGAATAAAACTTAAAAAGTTGCTAAACCGGGAGCGTCGTTAAATTTTTACACCAGCTTTTAGCTTCACCGTTTGTGTTTTCCCTCTGTGCTACCATGTGGCGCAGCCCGACAGACTGTAGAGGACAGCTGCCTCAAACTACTCCCTGTATATTGGCTGCTGATTAATTAGGCTCCTTTTTAGGCTATATATATGTGGTGGAGATACAGTACATGCAAAGCATGCAAGAGCCTTCCATAATTGGTTCCATTAAACTAATACCTAACTCAAAGCATGTTGCTTTCTTGTTCTTATCTGATGAAACTTGTAACTCGAAACGGGTTCCTTTCGATCATGATTGATGAAACCTTATCCAAGTATTATCCTCATAAGATATCAGAACTATGGATGTTGTTTAGCTCGGATTAGTATAAGACAGGCCGACAATTTAGCCACCATCAGACGTGTGTCTTTTCTCAAGTGTATTTTAAATGGAGTTACGTGGGCACACCGGGGACGTCCGGGAACTGCTTTTCCCTTTCTGGGAAACCCTGCTCTTGTGTGTCTTCAAATTAAACGTCGTTTACTGTTGATAGCTTGCTTGCGATTTTTTGTGGGATAAAATGGAAGAGAAAGCGAGAGAAGAGAAAAAGAAAAAACAAAAGAATTACTTCTCATCGAGTTATATTCGTCGTGTTTGTGAGTTTAGAAATGGAAACAAAACCGTTATCTTTGGTTTTTGTGAGTCGTAAAGAAAATAAATGGTATGAAAGTATTCAAATTTCGTTGAACTTTCTTTCTCTCTGTTCTCTCAGCTACTTCAGATCTTCGGAGAGAAACTTTGAGAAGAGTTACTTTTTTTAAAATTAATGTCAGACCTTTCCTCTTTTTCTCAAAATCCACTAGAGAAGGGTTTTAGTTAATTATGAAGTGGAAGAAAGAAGGTCATGGAGTTGGATGGTTAGAGTTCATGGGGTTAGAGGTTATTTTGTAAGAATTCAAAAGAAATAGAATTAGGCTTCGGAAGGCGTAGAACAAATCATGATATAAAGTGTTATAATTGTTTGTTGCATATATATATATATATATAGGGGGCCGATCCACATCTACCGGTGGGAAAATAACAATTTTCCCACCGAACCGCAGGTAAGAGCAGCGGTTGGCCACGTGGACGGAAAAAGGACGAAAAAGACCAAAATGGCACGAGAAATTCACCAAAATATCACGAGAAAATGAAAATCTCGCGAGAAAATGGGCATAATGCCCAACCGCGTGTGGGAGTTGCGGTTGGCATTAATGCCCAACCGCAACCCCTACATGCGGTTGGGAATTATTTGCCAAGTTGCATTTTTTTAAAAAAAGGACACATATATATTATAATAATAATAAAAAGGACATTTAAAGGACACATATATATTATTATAATAATAATAAGGACATGAAGGACAATGGAGAAAACCCCAACCGCCACACTTAGTGGCGGTTGGTATCATTGCAAATTTTTTTTTTCTGTGGCTAAAAGTGAAAACTTAATTAGACAGTTTTTCATGAATTTATAAAAAATAGCTAGAGCTAGATCTTGCCAAATTGCAAAAAAGAGACCGTAGTTATTTTTAAAAGATCTATATTAGGGAAAAATTTCAGATTTTTCCAAAAACTGGAAAGGGGTTAACTGAAATGGGGAACCTTGTAACTTTGCAGTATAATTTAAAATATCAAGCTAGCGCGATTTTGTGCGAAACTTTTATGAGAACCCTAGGATGTTAGGAAGTTCTATTTTCCAGGACTTCGGGCCATTCCGAAGTCGTTAGCTAATTGTTTGGCCGAACGGGCTAATTTTTTTAGGTCCATTTCCCAAAAAACTGCACCGTTAGGCCAAAAAATTAGCTAACAATTTCAGAATGGCCCAAAATCCTGGAAAATGAAACTTCCCAACATCCTAGGGTTCTCATAAAAGTTTCGCATGAAATCGCGCTAGCTTGATATTTTAAATTATACTGCAAAGTTACAAGGTTCTCCATTTCAGTTAACCCCTTTCCAGTTTTTGGAAAAATCTGAAATTTTTCCCTAATATAGATCTTTTAAAAATAACTACGGTCTCTTTTTTGCAATTTGGCAAGATCTAGCTCTAACTATTTTTTATAAATTCGTGAAAAACTGTCTAATTAAGTTTTCACTTTTAGCCACAGAAAAAAAAATTTGCAATGATACCAACCGCCACTAAGTGTGGCGGTTGGGTTTTCTCCATTTTCCTTCATGTCCTTTTTATTATTATTATAATATCCTTTCATGTCCTTTTTATTATTATTATAGAATTTGTCATGAATTTATAAAAAATAGCTAGAGCTAGATTTTGCCAAAGTGCGAAACAAAGACCCTAGTTATTTTCAAAAGATCTGTATTAGGTAAAAATTTCAGATTTTTTCAAAGACTGGAAAGGGGTTAACTGATACGCGCAACCTTGTAACTTTGCAGTGTAATTTAAAATATCAGGCCAGCGCGATTTCGCGTGAAACTTTTATGAGAACCCTAGGATGTTGGGAAGTTCCATTCCCAAGGAATTCGGGCCATTCCGAACCCGTTAGCTAATTTTTTGGCCGATCGGGCTTTTAAGCGCTCAATCCGGACACCGGTTCGGGATTTTTAGGCGAAAAATCCGTAAAATACTTTTTAGATCAAGAATGAACTCAGGAAGCTTTAAAATAGCTTTTTAAAGCACTTTTGATATTTTCTCATGCCAGGGGGCATTTTGGTAATTTGCCACCCCGCGAGGGGTGTTTTGGTAATTTTACCGTGTCAAGTTTTTTAGTCCAGAAATGTAAGTAAAACATCTGAAAGGTTATTTTGAAGCTGGTTTGATGGGCGTTAGGGTGACAATGAACCCTCGGGGGCATTTCGGTAATTTGCCCGCAATGACGGGGGCTATTTTGCTAACTGAACCAGCTTGAAAAATTTCCCAAATGATTTTTAGTTATAGGATAGGGGTGTAAGACACCCGGAAAGTTATTTTGTTCCAGTTGTTCTGAGATGTTTGTTGGGGCGATGGCTGCCAGGGGGTGTTTTGCATACGTAGCGGGGTAATTTTTGTTAACGCATTCCCTTTTAAATCTTCGGAGGAAATATTTGGTATATAATTGATGTGATACATTTAAAAAGTAGTAAGCAAAGCGGTTTTGAGACTGCCGGTGGTGTAGCCGCCATATGGGGCGTTGGGGTGATAATGAACCCCCGGGGGAATTTCGGTAATTTGCCGCTCATCGGGGGCTATTTTGCTAATTTTACATTACACAAATTTGTGCTTAAAATAACTTTTAGTTCATGAAAGGGTGTGAGACACCTGAAAAGTTATTTTAAAGAGTGAATTCAGGAAGCTTAAAATCTCGTTTCAAAGCTTAAAATCCCATTTCCGAAAAAAGTTGTAATTTTTTTTGTCACGTTTTTTTCGCTCATTGCACCTCAGGCACGCTAGTTAGCCCATTTGTAAGAATTTCGGCGAAAAACAAGACACATTATTTTTTGGGTTTTCCTAGGAAGGGCCTATTCGGGGCACACTTTAGGCCCCAATTGATAGCTTCCGAAAAAAGTTGTAATTTTTTTTGTCACTTTTTTTTCGCTCATTGCACCTCAGGCACGCTAGTTAGCCCATTTGTAAGAATTTCGGCGAAAAACGAGACACATTATTTTTTGGGTTTTCCTAGGAAGGGCCTATTCGGGCACACTTTAGGCCCCAATTGATAGCTTCCGAAAAAAGTTGTAATCTTTTTTGTCACTTTTTTTTCGCTCATTGCACCTCAGGCACGCTAGTTAGCCCATTTGTAAGAATTTCGGCGAAAAACGGGACACATTAATTTTTGGGTTTTCCTAGGAAAGGCCTATTCGGCCACACTTTAAGGCCTAATTGATAGCTTCCGAAAAAAGTTACAATTTTTTTTGTCACTTTTTTTTCTCTCATTGAACCTAATGCACGCTAGTTAGCCCATTTCTATGAATTTCGGCGAAAAGCGAGACGCGTAATTTTTTCGAATGCGTCATATGAAAGGTATATTCGCGCACATTTTAGCGCCAAATTCATAGCATGCGAAAAATTATGTACATTTCTTTTTGGTACAGTTTTTTGTAACATCACAGCAGCTAGCCACGCACGTCAGGATAATGGTAATGAAGGCGTCTAGCTTCATTCTTTTTCAGCTCCCAGGCTATCCTATACCTAAACGTCAAGGCATCCTTTCTAGTCCACGAGGAGTGTTTGAGCACTTCTGAGCGAGCAATGTAGTCCATGTACTTGAGGACGTAAATCCCGTAATCGTGACCGTTATATTGCTTTGGTCGGTCCTTTATCATCACGACCGTCCAAGGGTCCCCGTGTGGCCGTTCGCACGCTAGCGAGAGGACAGTAGTCTGCATCCAACAATAAAAACGAGAATCAAGCCTATGAAACAAGAACAATATACTATGAGCCAAGGTCAAAAAATAAAAACTAACCACTAAAGTGATGTACTCGTTGTACATCTGTGCCAGCAGCTGTCCAGGCTCGTCCTCCCTTAGGCTATCGTATATGTGAACTGTTCTGAACGCTGGATGGAAAACTAATAGGAACCAGTGGTTTGCATGATGACAAGGTATCATGATAAGGTTCGCATCAGCAGCGGGACATTGATAGTCTGCGTTCATCATGCGATAAATTACCGAAATGCCCCTGGGGGTTCACTATCACCCCAACGCCCCCGAACCAGCTTCAAAACAACATTTCAGGTGGTTTACTTACATTTCTGGACTAAAAATTCGTTTGAAAAACTTGGCGCGGGAAAATTACCAAAACACCCCTCGCGGGGTGGCAAATTACCAAAATGCCCCTGGCATCAGGAAAAATATCAAATAGCCTTAAAATGCTATTTTACGCCTCTTGAGTTAATTCTTGATCTAAAAAGTATTTTACGGATCTTTCGCGCAAAAATCGCGAACCGGTGTCCGGATCGTGAAAAAACTGTCTAATTAAGTTTTCACCCCTAGCGCCAATTAAAGGGCCGTTCGGCCAAAAAAATAGGTAACGGCTTTGGAATGGCCCGAATTCCTGGGGAATGGAACTTCCCAACATCCTAGGGTTCTCATAAAATTTTCGCGCGAAATCGCGCTAGCTTGATATTTTAAAATACACTGCAGAATTACAAGGTTCCCCGTATCAGTTAACCCCTTTCCAGTCTTTGGAAAAATCTGAAATTTTTACCTGAGACAGATCCTTTAAGAATAACTAGGGTCTCTTTTTTGCATTTTGCCAAAATCTAGCTCTAGCTATTTTTTATAAATTCGTGAAAAACTGTCTATATTTGGCTCCCTAAAAAATCGCTATTTTGGAATCTATAAATGTAATACGCTGATTTGTATAAACCTAACATTGAATTATAAGGAAATTCAAAATACTTACTTGTTGTGACTTGATGTATTTAAAGAAAAATCTACCGATCTTCTAGCGGTTATCCACCGATCTTTTTCCCAAAAAACTTTTTGGTTTGTATTGTTGTGGAGATTATGTAGGTGAGATATGAAGTACGAAGGAAGTTGGTAAAGATGATAGAGTGCAGAAGAAGGGTTCGGGGGAGGGGATTATAAAGAGAGAAAAGTGAGGAAGAGAGAAGAAAAAAGACAGAAAAAAGTAAGGAAGAGAGAAGAAAAAAGACAGAAAAAAAACCCGTGATTGAGCGGTCAAAGGCTGCGGCAAAAAAAAAAATTTGGCAGAAGGACAACACGTGGGGCATCATGGGGGGAGGGGGGCATCACCGGGGGGCGCCACGTGGCAGGCCATCGCCCCCAACCGCGGGTTGTTTATGCGGTTGGGCCACGTGGCAAGGGGAGGGGCCGCCACGTGGCAGGGCCATCGCCCCAACCGAGGGTTGTATAAGCGGTTGGGCCACGTGGCAGGGGTGGGGGGACGCCACGTGGCAGGGGCCATCGCCCCAACCGCGTATACAACCCGCGGTTGGGCCACGTGGCATGGGTGGGGGACGCCACGTGGCAGGGGCCATCGCCCCAACCGCATATACAACCCGCGGTTGGGGCACGTGGCATGGGTGGGGGACGCCACGTGGCAGGGGCCATGCCCCAACCGCGGGTTGTATACGCGGTTGGGCCACGTGGCAAGGGTGGGGGACGCCACGTGGCAGGGCCCATGGGGTTGGGCCACGTGGCAGGGGTGGGGGACGCCACGTGGCAGGGGATATTAATGCCAACCGCTGCTTCTTCATGCGGTTGGTGTCCTTTTTCTCCTTTTCGCCATTTTCTCGCCATTTTCTCACCATTTTCTCATGCCTTTTTTGCCATAAATGCAGTGTCAGTACAACTTTTTCCCAACCGCTGCTCTTACCTGCGGTTCGGTGGAGAAATTGTTATTTCTCCACCGGTGGGTGTGGATCGGCCCCCATATATATATATATATATATATATATATATATATATATATATATATATATATATATATATATATATATATATATATATATATATATATATATGTATGTAATCCGCTTTCTTATTCACTCCAAGGAAGATCTTCATCAGCTAGAAAAGTGTCCGCTAACGTTAGACTCGTCTCTATTTAACATCCAAACGATTAATGCTTAACATAATAAAATCTAAAAGATTAGGACGGATTGATCATAAGTACGATGGCGACGATAATTGTGGAGAAACCATAGGCAAAATGTAGCTTCGAGGAAAGTTCGCTCATGATTTATGGGTCCACAGTCCACACCATCCACAGATATAGCTACGCCAAACAAAATTAATGATATAATGGATGATGCGTGGACTGTGGACCATGACTAGGGAGGTTGCTCATTATTGATCAAACGACTTTCCCTCATAACCACTCGCCTTATCGTGTCTCTAAAGGAAACATCATAATGGTACTACTTCACATGTTCTTTTAACTTTTATCCCATCGTCCAAAGCCACCGTGACAAGATCGCGTTAAACTGAAAAAAATAAAAATAAAAAGAAGGGGTCATTAATACTTTGAGATACGAACAGTTCAAAGTTAATCAGTTAAAAGCTTGAATGGACGTTCAAACTTTAGCTTTAGAATCGTTTAACTGTGTCAAATAATCAAACTGTCATGTCTATTACTATTAAAATGGGTATCCTTTTTATAATTTATTAGCGAATAAAAATATTGGAGGAATGCATTTTTGACTTTTGAATTTCTACTTTTTTGCTTTTGCTGAGATCAATGATGCAGAGTGGACTAATAAAAGCAGGCAGTCCTCGTTTTTGTGTGATGGTTCTTGGACTTTTTGGAAATCGGAGGGAGTTGGGTGGGCCGGGCCATGGGATGGGGTCCGCCTAAATAGAAGGTCCTGATTATATAATCCTGAACATCATACATACGCATGGAAGTCTCACAATTTCATAATGAGATGATGGTGATGCAAAGGATCCTGAGGAGAGAGGTGGGAGAGACATCGGGACATCACGTGGCGTGTGACCCACCGGTCCCCTAAAAGTTGGGGCAGCTCACTCACACGCTGCCGTGGCCCTGTTTTCCTTTCTTCCCATTTCTTTTCCTTTCTTTTCTCGACTGAAGTTATCCATTCCTTTGCTTTCCCTTCACGTCTTTGGCCCTTCATCACTACCGTCTTTTCCTCTCACAGCAAACAGAACTACAGACACATGCACGTGACCCCCAACACCCCCCCCCCCCCCCCTCTCTCTCTCTCATGCAATATTGCACAACCTCAAACTGATGTACCACATTATCTTTGCTAGCTCTAATGCGTTTGGTGAAGAGCACCCAAACAACCTCACGAGCAACTCTAGTGGGTCAAACTGTTTGAGCTCAACTTTTGCTGCCCGCATGTGATCGAGTCTTAGGTTTCGTTTGACAAAAAAAAAATTTGATTTTTAGTTTTTAAATTGAAAAAAATTAAAGAGCAGTTTAATTTTTTTTATTTTTTTTACAAAAATAATTGGGTGTTTGATAACTCAATTTTAGTTTGAGTTTTTTTTTTGGTGTTTGATAACCCAATTTTTATTTTAAAATTTTTTTTGTGGTGGTTTGCTGTAGCGGTGGTGGGGCGTAGAAGTGGTCGACGGTGGTGGTGGTGGTCGGCAGTGACTGGTGGTTGCCAGTGGTGGTCGCCGGCAGGAGGCCGGCGGTTGTCGCATGCAGTTGTCGGAGGTGGCTGCAGGTGGCGGCAACCTCTGGCTACTGCCGGCAAGCCACCGGTGGTGGTCGCCTGAGGTGGCTGCTGGCGGTGGGAGGGTGGTGGTGGAGGTTTCAAAAAAAAACCAAAAGTGAAAAAAAAAAAAAACAGTTTTTGGAGTTTTTTTTTTCTTCTTCAGTTTAAAAACTAAATTGGAGAAGGAAAAAAAATGATTATCAAATGTATTTTTTTTCAATTTTCAAGACTGAAAAAATAATGAACGTCAGTCAAATGGGACCTTAGTTTGCAAGATACATGATTTCAACGGCTTTAACATGTTTAAAACTTTTTTGACTTCTTTGTGTGGCCTGATAAACTAATTTATCGCATTTTATATAGGAGTGAAAATCGTCTTATTGAGCCGTAGACCTACTTGTTCTGGTGGCGGATGTGTTACTGCAATGGATCTTGTAATTTATGTTGAGCAGACTCGATCGGACCTCTGACTTCGTCAATTTTCAGTTAAGCTGACTAGAATGACGATCAGAAAATTAAAGAATTGATGCCATATATGCTTGAAACAAGAATAATGTAAAGGGAATACCCCAAAAATATCGGCCTTGTTTAACGGTGGGAAGCAAAAAGAAAAGGAACAGAATGGTTGGTAAAATTAAACAACAATTACATAATCATATTCCTGATGTATATTTCTTAATTGATAATTTACTGGTGTAAAAGATGAAGATAATGACTAGTAATTAAGCTACCAAGCCCTATGTTTCTGACATATTCAACTATACCCCCAAACTAAAATCATTCGTCACAAATTACAAGCCCTTCGTTAAAAAAAGGTAGGGTTGTGGGAGTTGCAATCCATATATCCTAGTCATCTCATACAAGCAAAAATCAACAGGCTGCAGATGGATGAGTGAAGGGGTTGTAGAAGTGTGGCTTTGGAGCCATGGCGAATGATGAGCTCTCGCCGGCGTTCTCGCCGCCGATGCCCCCGATTCTTTCGCACGACGGGCACATGGTGAGGGTGGCCGCCGGCAGCTGCATGTACAGCGGCTGGGCTAGCTTTAGTGCCTTGAGTTCTTGTAGCTCCTTTTGCAGTCTCCGGTTCTCATCCGTTAGCGTCTCGCAGCATTTCTTCAAGTACTCACAGTCCACTTCAGTTTGCTTCAGCTTTGTCCTGTAAAATTTGCTTCAATACTACGTTCGGGGGAAAGTAAGTAGGGATTTTGGATGGAATTAGGGAGAAAAATAGATAACCTGGCTCTCCTGTTCTGGAACCAAACCTCCACTTGTCGAGGCCTTAGCTTCAGCTCCCTTGCCAGCTCTTGCTTTTGTTTCTGCTAATTCAAGATGTAAGACTTACTATTAATTTTACTGCTCAAAAGAACAAGAATACCACAGGCAGAAAAAGTACAAGCATTTATGCTCATACTACAACCCTGCACAGCTACTATAACTAAAAGATGCTGTGCTCGTGTGAAAGAGCTGAGAGGGATTACAGGATTCAGAGTACTGTGCTGCTTGAAGCTTTCCTCTAACAGGGCAGACTGTGCTTTGGTGAGCCTAAGCTTCTTCCTTCCATTAATACCATCATCATCTTCATCACTCGCCCTCGAAGAAACCCTCTCCGTCTCCCCCTCTTCACTTCCCACCCCTCTCTCCCTCTTCACACTAACATTCGAGAACGACGACGCACCACCACTATCTTGCCTGTTCAAGTTCTCCCCGGACCGAATCTGGTTCCCGGAAAGCCCCAGAGTCAGCGACGGCTCGAAGTTTATCGACCCCTTCGGCCTAACCAGACTATTATCGGTCTTCGTTTCGACGCTCGACGACGGAAAACCCAGCCCTAGCACCAGCCCCGTGTTACAGACATGATCAAAACCCATCTAACGTGTTGCGAAGAACTGAAGCAAACAGGAGGGCGGGGGGTGAACTATATAGTATGGCTTGGTGGAAGGTGAGGAGGGGGGACGTGGTTTGGAGGAAAATCATGAAGAAGAATGAATAAGGTGGAAGAAAAGAGAATTTGTTGGGAGGCGTTTGGGGAGAGTGGGTGGCTATATATCTGTCCAGGCTCAATAAATTAATCAGAGCAAGGAATGAGTAGCGAAATGAAAATGGTGAGGTGGAATGATGAAAAAGTCTGTGCATCTCTCGCTGCAGAGGTTGACCATTTGAACCCCACTACTGTTAGTGTTATCGCTCAATTATGGTGACAAACAAACAAACCAGGAAACCAGCTAGCCCCCTTCTCGTATGCTTGGACGTAATAATGGATGTACCGGGGAGACTCACATCGCAAATGGGACACACATAAAGAGTGTGATTCGTCGCCCCTTCTTACCAATTAATTCTAACTATTACTCCCAATACTGCCCTGTTTTTTTTCCTTTGTCATAATTTAATTACTACTAGATCATATTCGACATGTATATTCGGGGGAATAATTTTTTATTGTTACTCCGGTTGTAGGAATCTTCTTCCAACCTCATATATAGTGACAATTAATAACCGCTAAATGTCTTTAATGACTTTCCTGTTAACACTTTCAGCGATAACTCTTAACAGCACTTTTTTAACGTCACTAAATAAAAGTCATTAAAAATATTTAACAACCATCAATTATCGTTACATGAGTGGTAGGAAGAATATTCCTTCAACCCGGGTAGCAGTCAAATTTTTTCCTATTCGGGTAGCTAATTATTTGGTGCTGACTTTGTCGAGCAGTGTCTGACGTGTGGGGTTGAAACCTCGTTACATTGGTAGTGAGTGCATCAAAGTAGAAACGCTGCTTTTTCTTTTAATTCCTTTCGTCATTAATTAATAGAACAAACTTTGACTGCTACCCTAATTGTAGGAATCTTCTAGCAACCCTATATATAGTGACAATTAATAATCACTAAATGTCTCTAGTGGCTTTTCTGTTAACACTTTCAGCGATAACTCTTAAAAGTACTTTTTTAGCGTCATTAAATAAAAGTCACTAGAAAGATTTAGTAACCATTAATTGTCACTACATGGGGTAGGAGGAAGATTCCTTTAACCAGGGTAGCAGCCAATTTATTTCCTAATTGAATTAATAAGTTGTGTTTGAGTTGTACGCGAGAAACAGAGAGGGATGGAACAAGTGGGTTAGGAGAGAGAACAATGAGTTGGTGAAGAATTAAATATAGAGAGAAATATAATTAAAAAAGTATAAAAATTTTGTATACATGAAAAAACACTTATGAAATCTTTTCTAATTTGAAAAGTGATCATTTTTTTAGACAGTCTAAAAATAAAATATATTTAATTTTAGGGACAAAGAGAGTAATAATTATGTTATATAAAATTGGAGAATGTCAATTTCTCTTTCATACTTGGCACGCCTTTTTTTATGTCATTTGACATTTAATCAATAAAATTAATTCACTTTTCTCTCTCTTACACTTTAATATGACCTACTTCAAAACCAATTTCTTCTCTCTCTCTTTCTTAATTTTAAATTAATATCTTTCATTTAAACGTTAAAACTTTCTTATATCTTACACAAGTCCAGAATTTTCTCACAATTTAACAATCTTTCTACCTCTTTTATTTCATGTGTGTGTGTGTGTGTGTATATATATATATATATATCTGTATATAAGTATCTCTCATATTCATTTTATCTTATATTTCATTACTTTTTATATGGTGTGTACTAACATAAACCTTAACAGTGCGGATTACTATTGTTGATACTAAAAATAGTTGAAAACTGATAAAAATGTTAGTACTACTCAATTTTTCTTTACTATTAACACACGAATGTGCTTTTAGTATTTGTTGCTTCTATGTGTAACGCACAAGATCAATATTAGTTATGTAAAAAAAATACTAAATAGTTTGAAACCAGTAGTCCCACAACGGTAAACGGTCAAAACTAATGTTTATGTGCTTCAAACAACCATACATTTTTTGGGCAATAATTGTAACTTATACTCCACGCGTCTATGTTTAGGAGATCCCAATCACATAGATTTTTTGGGTTTTCAATGTAATGCTACTTTTTCACAGATCACATGAACTGTCTCCCAATCCACACCTTGGTCTAATCGGACATAGACGGGCTCACCTTACTTTGCTTACCAATTTTGCACATTGACAATAAATAAGCGGTGGTGGGTTAGTTAGTATTTCACGCTCCCAATTACGAATATGGCGAAAAGATTAGATAGAGATGTGCACTAACCAAAACTGTGTGATGAATTGTTTTCTTTCGTTCTTGTTGGTTGTGCGAGCGAGAAAGTACAGAGCGGGAAAAAAAAGTAAAGGAAAGAGAAAAGAAAAGTTGTTAGAAAACACCATATAGGGTTCCAGCGAGTTACAATAATTGGTGCCCAGAATATGATTCATCAACAAGAATCCGGATCTTTGCTTAACTAGAAAGTTGATGTCTAGTGTTTGAGAGTTGGGACCTACTGTAATCTCTCATGTGTACAACCTATTAACACGTTCAATAATGTAGTGTCGGCTATGATGATAAGAAAGTTAGCTCACCCATGAAGCATGAAAAACTCTAAATTATTGGGGGCATGAACATAAAAAACATGAGATCATGACGTAAATAAATTAAACCAAGGTTCTTGTTTATAGTTTATTTCCCCCAGTATCGGCACGCGTGGTCTGGCGAACCAGCAGCCCGTAAGCAAACCATTAGCCAAGGTGTCCCCGTTCAGAGTTAATGGCATCTTCTATCACCTGCCTAACCCTTCACTAGCTCTGAGGTAATGTAGAAAATTGGTTTTAGGTTGGTATTCAGCAATAAAATTAATTAAAATGAAAATATCATTTATAGTCGTCGATGTGTTTAGCAATAGCAATATAAAGTCTTTACATGAGTTTATTTCTTTTCCATTCTAATGTCTACTGAAATTTAACGATACTCAAAATTTGTCAATGTAATAAACATGAAAGACGGTGGGTGCACTATCAATATCATCCAAACCGTGTAAAATCTGTAGAATCAATGGAACTTTAAGCCTTTTGCTGCTCCCTGGCTCCTTCTCTGTCTAATTGGAAGCCGCGTATTCGTTCTTACGCAAATTGCAGGTTGGACATTGAGGAAAAGGTGCCGTGATTCAACTTGATTTACGCCGTTACTTCCTTGAAAGAGTATGAAAAGGCCTAGGATCATAGAGCTTCATGATTAAAGTGCCCATCCTTCTACTTTTTAGTATCATCTAGAGGTAAGTAGTTTAGCACTAATTGATCTATATACTTTTTTTCCCCTTTTTGAATCAGTACTACTCAGCCTTGCTTTCTCACATTAATGATGGACAATTGCCTAATACATATGTAAGCCTGGTGTCTAGGGCGGATAGATCCGGCCTAGAACATGTAAGAAACTCATCGCCGCGTGTTTGCATTATGAGGTCAACAAAAGGAGATTAATACACAGTTACGGACTACTTGTTTTACATCGAGTCGATGTCAAAAATAAATTTAACATATATTTATGAATGGACCAAGTTTTATAAGTTTAGACTTTTAAAAGTATTTTGTTCATCCTATACATATGAGTCGATCTTCTTCTAGATAGTAGACACTTGCCTCTATGCTATCTCCCTAACATGGTATCACTGACTGTAATATCCGAATTTTGGGAATCGATTAAAATAACCATTCGGGCTTCGAAAAATAAACGGGTGCTAATTTTGAATAATACTCGAGTATTAGAAGCTTGTGGAAGCTTAAAAGAATTTTGGGGCAAAAATATAAATTTTAAAATTTTGGGGGCATTTTTGTAATTTTGAAAAATCTTGGAGGTTAATTTGAAATTTTGAGAAAAATTGTGGGAGTGCCACCTCCTAGAATGAATCACCTGATGGATTTTTTTTTACTTATTTATTATGTGAGTTTGATTTTATCCTAAATAAAAAAAAAAGAGAAGCCCAAAAGGGGAAACATTTCCCTTTCGGGAAAGGAAGACAAGAAACGGAAAGAAAGGAAAACAAAAACGGAGAACAGAGAACAGAGAAAACAGAGGGGAAAGAAAGCAAGAGAAATTTCGGCAGAGAGAAGGGTTGAAGGGATCGTTCATGGTTAAAGTTAAAGACTTCCGGTTAGGATAATTTAGCTGTGGATCCAGGTAAGGGATTCTATCTGAACCTTGGGTAAGGACTTCCGTCCACACCCTTATTTTGATAACTCGTACTTGTAAGTACTCTTTTGAATTACTTATGACTAATGTTGAACTCTGAAGTATGCATTAATATCAGCATGTTCTTGTCCAGAAAACCCTAATATTGAACCTGGATCAATTATTTGAAAATCTTATGATGCTCGCCTGTTATTGTGTGTTGAGCAGATTTGACAATTGTCTGTATCCGTTCTTCCAGATTGTTGTGCTTAAAACTCGATAATTATTCGTAATCGTTTTTGTTGTTTATCTGTGATTTTTTTCTGAAAGTTCTGATTTCTTCTGAAAATTCAGAATACTGACTTATATCAGTATGATTATTGTTATTGGAATCCGAATTGATTTCGGTGATTGAGCTTATGCTAAAGCTCACCGATATTGTTAATCTGTGTTGACCTGGGTTATATGTTCTGTTCTGAGGCGGGCATTATAAGGCTGGTCTGAATCATGCATGGAATGCAGGCTAGTACTCAAGTGGACTAGTAATTATTCTGGTACATCATGCATGTGTACATTCTTTTAGCGTGCCGGAATGACATTGCAATCGCCCAGGATCAACATTGATTTTTTATTTTTTATGTTCTGTATATTGCCGTGACTGCTACGGTAATGACTAAAAAGTATTCTCTGAAATAATTTGTACTTGGGTTGGAATTCCTTGAGAAATTCAGTGATTTTAAAAGGAGCTGTCTCAGATGATCTGTGTACGTTTGAAATATCTCGAGAAAACTCTGTTGTGTTTTGAAGATGATCTTTTATTAATCGTTCTGGAACTCATCATGGGTATTATTGTCTATTTTGGTATCTGTTTCTGTGAATTTTGATTATTTTGCGAATCATTGAATTGTTGACCGTTTGAAGTATTTTGGAAATCGTTATCAGTTTGGATTATTGGAATTGTTTTGTAATCCTGTTAGTAGTCCTCGTACGACCTTACTGGGCTCTTAAAAGTCCACCCTTCATTTGGCTCTCTTCTGCAGGTGATGATAAGCTGTAGCAGGTTCGGTAATGGTTTATAGTCTGAGCGAGATTCTGATGAGCCCATCACCACGGTATAGTAAGACCCCTGCGTGGGTATGTACTGTTGATTCATCCTTTAGGATTCAAGTTTGAAAAGAACCTAAGTTTTAATGGTTTGAGTTCAAGCAGGTTTTGTTGTAATCTTGTATTTTGGAGAATTCGAGTCGGTATCGGATTAGATGCTTTGAAGTATGTGGTTGTGTGCAGGATTTGACAGGTTTGATGTGATCCGGTAGGTTAACAAGTCGGGAGTTCGGGGCGGCGGAGCTCCAGATTTTCGGGGGCGTTACACCGACCCCATGGTGGAGACCTGTACCTTGGATGCGAGGGGACGCTTTGATGGTGGGTATTGTACCAAAGCCTATGATGACGACATGAACCTTGTGGTTCTCGATATGTAAATAAATACGTTTTATCTCCGTAATAATATGCACTATATACATATTATCTTTCTTATTTTAAGATACTTGTTTTTCATTTCATTTCATTTCATTTTTTTCTTTATAGCTACTTGAGTGCATAGTGAAACAAAAATAAGTTTATTTCCTTAGCATTCAAGAAAACAAATCGAGTGAATGATTCCGTAAATGATATGGAACATGCCCAACTGCCCCAACCACAACAATCAAAGTGTGAAACATTGTGCTATTAGACTATACATAGTTATACAATCAAATGTTTAATAATGCCATGGTTTCCTCTAATTATCTTCCTTGTCCCATAAGTCTTGGTGCATCAAGTCTTAGATTGTGCTGCTGGGCCTCAAACAATAATATGTTATGCAGACTAAATTATATTATGCTAATCATAAGTACACTCATGCGTGCCCTACACAAAAGCAACTCTTTAAATGATTAGTATCCGATCCATAGCTTTGTCCTTGAATGGCTGATTATAGTTCCAAAAAGCACCAAGAAGATAAGCATTAGTTGATGAATTTGACTTAGTTGAAATTCATCAATCACATATGAACCTACGCTTGTTAGGGTGATTGAGAATAATAACGCTTCAATTTCTGTGAACCGATATTCCATCTCTGGTCGCCCCATTAATATTAGTTATATATTCTTTTTCTTCCAATTTCTTATACTTTATCCCTTACTTTTTTTGAACCAGTGTTTGGCAATATACTTTATTTATGTTTGGGTTTTTGCTCACCAACCATGTAAAATAATTGGTCTTAAGAAATAAGATATATGTACTCATAACATGCGGTTCATTGATTCACATACTTATATATAGCCTCCTTTGTTTGTCAAAATAGAAGGGTCGTCTTTTCTGAATAGTTTTTCTTATCATATTACACAAATTCAGCCGGAATTGAATTAGCTGGGATTATGCACAGCTTAAATATGGGCTTAACTTTAGAATCTTGACAGCCCAGAACAATGTCATGATCTATTTCCTTTCTTTTTTGTATAGCTAAAATTTTGGACATAGTTATAGGATTTGTACAGCTTCATTTCAGGCCTTTGATTTAGTTCTTCAATGTATATAACTACTAATTGTAAATGAGAATACATCCAACAATTGATATCATTTTGACATGGTATCAGAGCCTACAAACCGAGCCTATCTCCTTTGACCCAAACAACCAGTTTCTCTCGGGCATTTCAACAAACACCTAGCATACCCTCTCCTTTTCTGATCCAATCAACAGATTCGTAGGAGTCACAAACCCATCTAATCTTCTTCATGGCTTCTTCCAAAAATCCAACCACAGCTGATTCAATCCCGACTGAATTTGTGTAATATGAATTTCAAGAATGGCGAGATGCAATGCAATTCGAAATTGTTGCTATGACCAGAAATAATACATGGTCATTTGTTCCTTTACCTCCTGGTAAGAAAGCGATTTGGTCTAAATAAGTTTTCAAGATCAAACGTCGAGCTAATGGATCTATTGAACGCTACAAGGCTCGTCTTGTTGCTAAGGGCTACACCTAAATTGAGGGAGTTGATTACCATGACACTTTCGCATCTGTTGCCAAACTTGTCACTCTTCGTGTTCTTCTCGCAATTGTTGTTGCACACTATTGGCCAATTCATGTGCATAATGCTTTTTTACATTGAGACCTTGCTAAAGATGTGTACATAACTCCACCACCTGGTTATCGTCGCAAGGGGGAACACCTTATTTGCAAGTTCCAAAAGTCCCTATACGGTCTCAAACAGGCTATTCGCAATTGGTTTTCTAAATTTTCAAATGCTCTTCTGAGCCTTCGCTTCATCTAGTCTCAAGCTGACCATTCTTTATTTGTTCTTCGTCAACACAGTGCTTCAGCTTTTGTTCTTGTTTACGTTGATGATATTCTTATAACAGGTTCAAATGCCAATTTACTTCAATCTATCAAAGCCAATTTCATACGAAGGACTTATGTTCTTTGAAATATTTCTTAGGTATCAAAGTTGCATGCTAATCTCGTGGTCTATATCTCTGCCAACGCAAATATACCCTCGATATTCTTGATGATTATGGCCTCACTGGTGCTTGCCCATCTGAGTTTTCCATGGAACATAACTTAAAATTTTCAAATTAAATAAGATCCATACTCTCTGATCCATCTCCATATAGACGATTGGTTGGTCGCCTAATCTACCTCACTGTCATTCGCCCTGATATTGTTCACACTGTCAATATATTAAGCCAGTTCATGCATCAACCTCGACAACCTCATCTTGATGTTGCCCATAGTTTAATGCGCTATTTGGAGGGTTCTCCTAGCTAAGGAATTTTTCTTCATAGCAAGTCTGATTTTAGCTTAAAAGCCTTTTGTGATTTTGATTGGGCGAGGTGCCCCATGACTTGACGTTCCATACCAGGATATTGCATTTTCCTTGGTTTGAGTCTCATCTCTTGGAAGACAAAGAAGCAAACAATTATTTCACGATCATCCGCTGAAGCCAAATATCGTTCTATGGTTGTTGCGACATGTGAACTTACGTGGCTTTCATTTCTCTTACGTGACCTTGACATGCCTTTGACAACTCTAGTACCTCTTTACTATGATAATCAAGCTACTTTACACATTGTTGCCAACCCCTGTTTTCCATGAACGTACCAAACATATCGAGCTCAATTGCCACGTTGTTCGTGAAAATTTCCAAAAGGGTTTGATCTGCACCATTAAGATTTCTTCTCATGATCAACTTGCTGATTTGTTTACAAAGTCTCTTGGTGGTGATCAATTTCAATATTTAAAATCCAAGTTGGGCATTTTGTGATCTTTATGCTCCAACTTGAGAGGGAGTCTCATCATATTACACAAATTCAGCCAAAATTGAATTAGTTGGGATTATGCACAACTTAAATCTGGGCTTAACTCTAGAATCTTGATAGCCCAGAACAATGCCATGATCTATTTCCTTTCTTTTTGTATAGCTTAAATTTTGGGCATACTTATAGGATTTGTACAGCTTCATTTTCAGGCCTTAGATTTAGTTCTTCAGTGTATATAACTGCTAATTGTAAATGAGAGTACATCCAACAATTGATACCATTTTGACAGTTTTCAACATGTTTAGTTGGTCTTGTATACGTCCCCGTGAAACCCCACCCCATACCACACCTACACGAACGAACTAAGAAGACCACTTTAAATTAATACCTTCATTTGGTAATGAATTAACTGATAATGAATATGTTCGTTACGATCTCAAATGGCCATTTGATGGTTAGTAAATACTCCGTATGTAATTACTTTGTCAGAGTGCTTATACATAGTGGTAAAGGGTGCGCGAGGGGCACTGGCGGGCTGGTGCTCACCTGCTTCTCCAGAATTTTTTCCCTTTATATGGTATATTTTATTTTCTATGGTAAAAGTGTCCGTCTAAAATTAAAAAAAAGCTTAAAAGAGATATTTTTATAGTCATTTTACATATTATCGTACCTAAAAATTTTAAAGATGGTTAAAAAGAATATCCTTTTAGTCATTTAAAATGCTAAACTTACACAAAGACTAATCTACGGATAAAGTCAACCAAGTTTTTTTTTATTCTCACTCCCTACGATTTTCAAAACCTTAATACTTTCAAAGCCTTAAAGGCACATGTGCGGACAAGAGAACACCACCTCCTCCTCAGTTCCTCACCGCCCACCGGCCTTACCTCATGCCGGCACGCCCTAAAATGGCCTTTTAAACACCACTGCCTCCACTAGTAAGTCCACCTCTGGCAGGTCACGGGCTCACGAGTCACGACACCCAAAATGAAAGGTCACGGTCTTACATGCTCAGGCATGGCCACAAGAGCGATTCACAATCTGTTGGCATTGACGCTCATGGACGGCACTTGACAGGTCAATTTTTCAACGACGATACTAATGGTCAGGGCAATCAGTGAAAGCAAGCTAAGATTTGGTGATCGATTCATAAATTTTTCACTTCTCGGAACCCCTCCTTTTTTGTATCAATTTAGAATGTGACAATTGAGTTTTGGAACTTACAATTTGCAATTAGGAATTGGTAGAATTTAAAAATTGCTACTAGTGAAATTGTTAATTTTAAATTGAAATTTTGATTCCCACCTAACAAAATTTTTTGAGCCTTTCCACTGCTTATACATAAAAGCTATAGGAGTCAATCCTAGCTTGTGATGAAGTTATTTGCTTTATGGGAATAATTATTTAACTTTTTGATAAAAAATATTTTTATTAAAAGAACTAATAATCACACATCACTTGTCAACACATATACTTTACTTTCGTCAATAAGGATTAAAAGAATATGTGTCCTCATATTCGTTTGAAAAAAAGATAAAATACATGTGTTTAGAACTATACAGAAGGAAGCCAATTCACAATCTTTCGGGCAAAAATAAAACCCAGGAGTTGTGGATGTCAACTTTGTATTTCTCTGTATCCTTTTTCTTCCTTCTTCTCTTACTTTCTTCCTTCAGTAAGCTTCGTCTCCAGGCTTCCAACCTCTAGGTTTTGGGTTGGTTCTTCACAGTTTTCTGGGGGGTGAATTCGTAGGGCAAGATGATGGCTAGTTCGAGTTATGGACACACCAACATTAAGGAGCGGGAATATGTGAATCAACATGGTTGGCTTATTCCTAGTGATCCAACACCCGTTTTGGCTGCGCTTGCACGATGGGCATGTACCTTGGTTGGTAGGTTTGTCAATTTTTAAAAGTTTTCTACGTGGCACGTGCAGCGTGAGGTCTAGGAATGTTGGGTTGGGATGGGGGGTGTTAAAAGAATTGAGAGAGTTAAGAATTTATACCTCTTCACTTTGAAAAAGTAACTGCTTGTGACTTTTTTTGGCTAGCATCCCATGGAGTCTATATGGAGCTTTGGTTATTATCACAGCCTTGGTGTTGAATACTCCACTTCATGAACATATATTTGACGATCTCTCTGTTTAGATACAATTGAGGCGATTGCCCTTTGAGTACTTTAATTCAGAGGATGTGAAGCATATGAGTCATGCGGCTAGTCCCGTGGTGGCTGTCGACTGGACTTCGAGTACTAGGCAACAATATTAATTTTATTCGGGTACATGTGTGGATTAATCCGTTCAAATAGGTGGTGCTGAGAGTTTTTGTTGAGCTGTTGGAAAATCAGTAGCCACGGTGGATCTCGTTTAGCTATGAGAAGGTGTTTAAGGTATGCTTCTGATGCGATGTCATTGGCCATTCCAATTATATGTGTTTGAAGTTGTTGGATGAGGTGCGATGTGTGGTTGATCAAGCTTATGCTCGGTCCGATTTAGCGTGGTATTTGGATCTTTTAATGCAAACCAATTGGCCTCTGTATGATGATCATCTGTTAGCTTGGCCAAATACTAATTTTAACAAGAGCAGTGGAGATCGCTAGAGTGGAGAATGTAGATGGAGTGGCCTTGTAATTTGAAGTACATGAACACTAGAGATCGTTGGAGTCCGTGCAATCACGAGAAGAACTCTATGGCTTACATCTTCAGTGGGATCTTCAGAAGGATTGAGGTATGGTGAAGCAAAAACCACGATTTCATCTCTATAGGGTATGTACTTATCGAAATTGTCGATAACAGATGGTGTGGAGGGGATTGCGGGGCTTTCGGCGACTGATGTCGGCACCAATGGCAGTGTGTTGCTGGAGGATAAAAATCCCATGCCCCGTGTGGCCACGTGGCTGCAACATGAGAGGGCCATTGGGATGCCCAGTTGCATGGCGTGTGGCGGTGGAGCAATTAGGTGGTGGGTGTCGTCATGGGGTGACTGCCTCGGGAGATGGTGAGGCAAAAATTCTGGGGTTCAAAGTCAACCTTTTGCTTCTTATCTTTTAGCTCATGAGGATTGTATTCGTGGACCTGAGCTGAGGGAGATTAAATTTAATGGGTCTTGGGGGTCTTTTTTAATTGGGTAGCCTACTTATGCTTAGACCTGGCAAACGGGTAAAACCGTCGGGGACGGGTAAAATCTGCTCGGGTCCGGGTAAAAACGGGCCGGGTAAAATTTACCCGGTTTTTCCCGGGTAGTCTTTTATAATGCCCGTACCCTCTCCTTACGGGTCGGGTATTATCCGCGGGTAAATAATTAATTTTTTTATTATTTTAATAAACAAAATTTAGGCATACTATTTTTTTTCTTTTGCCTTTTTCAGCCAGTATGTTCTTCATTTTTAATGGTTCTTAGAATCATTCCCAATTCAACAAAACTCAGAAATTACAAACTAGAAACTATATCAAACAACATGCTAAATAATATATACCGAAACCATTCCCAACCCAAAATCTAAAATAAAACAATTAAATTTCAACTAAAATACAATCCAAAATTAAATACAACAATTAAATCTGACCATTCCAAATACAATAATCAAATTGTCAGTCAGATACAACATCACATGTTCTTGGTCGGCGCCCGGCGGTGAACTGGAAGATTGGGTTCCATCGGCGGCCGATCTGTGAAATCAAAACTGAGTGAGTGAAGATGAGGGACAAAGAGAGTGGCGGCGGCAGATCTGACGAGTATTTCCGCAGATCTGTGGAGTAGATCGGCAGATCCGTGGTGGCCTTGAAGCGTGAGGGATCTGAGTGGCTGGTGAGTGGCGGTCAGCAGTCGCGGTCGGCGATGGCCTTGGCGGCCGGACCGACGGTCGTCAGTGGCCGATAGAGTGAGGGGGAGGACGGACTGATGGTCGGCGGTCGATCTCGATTGAGGGGCAGCAGCGTCAGAGAAGAATGGAGCGGCGAGCCGGCGACAGCCGAGAGAAGAGAAATGTTGAGAAGAAAATGAAGACTTGTCCTTAGGGCACAAAAATGAGTCCATATATAGCCATGTAATCTGGGTAACGCGGGTAACCCGCTACCCGACCTGGAACGACCCGTAAGTAACGGTCCGGTCCGGGTACGGGTCTAATTTCAACGGGTCTCTTATATTTATACCCGTACCCGGGGTTTTTGACCGGGTACGGATCGACCCGCGGGTACGGGCAAAAAATTGCCAGGTCTACTTATGCTCGGCTTACTTCTCAACCGTTGCAAAATGGCTTGGATGACAGGGCACATGGGCCAGTTATGTCTCTTAACGGGACTGTCCATTGGTGCAAGCACATGGTCCTCATGGTGTGGACAGTGCCATGGCTAAAAGGTTTTTTTGGTGTGGGACAATCTATTACGGGGGTGGATTGAGATAACTCGAGGCCTAATCTTGTAGCCGGGACAGTTGTGGAGACCTTAGTTAATTAGATAGGCATAGTGACATAGTGATACCTACAACAGTTAATGGTGCTGGATTTCATATAATTGTGCCAACTTCCCACCTAGTTATGTTCCATCAGTTCTGCATGATCAACATTTAGACCCACAGTCTGATCCTTCAGAGGATTTGGGCAATTTATCTCACACGGCTTATGTTTTGGTTATTTCGGTCTCTTCAGATCCTAGTTCTGCTATGTTTATTGGGGGGAAACACTTAGGGTCGGCTGGTTCTTGATCATTCGATCCCATATCAGTGAGTTCCCGAAAGCGTATGAATTCACATAGTTGAGAGGATGAAGATTCTCATAAATAGCAACGACTGACAACGGGGCAGCAACCATTGTCGCTATGTATGATGTTTAATTTTACTTCTTCACTTATGTTAATAGATTCTGACTCCACACTGTTGATATGGATATTCTTGACTCTTCTAGGGGTTCGGTGGTTATCCCACAATAACACCATGGGGTCCCATGAAACTTTTTAATTAGAACTGTGGGGGGCTGGGGAAACACCTTTATAGTTCACTCACTCGAAAAAGCCATCTGTGATACGAGGCTTAACATTGTGTTCTTAATGGAAAAAAAATCTGAGGTACACCGTGTATCTAAAAAATTAAATCATCACAGGTATTCGTCGTCGATCGGGGTGGATTCCTCTGGCTCTATTGGAGGATTGTGACTAGGTTGAGAAGACTCGGTTCACCTTATACTCTTTTTTAAGAATGGTCACCTTATCTTAATGAGTGTTGAAGATTGATATCATCTTTAGTGGCATGTGGGGTTCCTTTATGGTCATCCTGTCCTGGCTAAGAGACTGGGGGTGTGCATTCTCTTTCTCACATTTTGGATCAATGCAAGGGGGCCTGCTCTTGCTTCGTGATTTCAACAAGTGCTTTCGTCTACGGATAAAAGCGGGTCTCACTGTAACTTTATTTTGGGTTACTCTGATATTTACGAATTCCGTGATGGTTTGGGTCTTATTTCTGTTCACCTCAGTGGTCCAAAGTATACCTGGACTAATAATAAAAATGCAGTGATTGCATATTTGAGGTGCTAGATGGGGCTTTTGCTAATTCTTGATGGCAAACATTGTTTCCTTCGGCAACGGGTAGGAATATGGCTTTACTCTGGTCAGACCATGCTCTTATTTGGATAGATACTCATCCGGTTCGTAGTTGACATGGTCGGCCATTTAGGTTTGAGACGATGTGGCTTCAGTTCGCAGCTTGTCAATAGCTTGTTCATCAGGTCTGGGCTACCAGTTCTCGGGCTTTCCTATGTTTCAATTAGGTCATTCTTTTGAGGATGTTTTGAAAACCTGGAATCTAGCTTTAATTGGAAACCTTCACTCTCGTATTAAGGATACTTAAGTACTTATAGTCACGGGGCATGTCCATGTTAAGACGGTGCCCGAGCAACATTGTGTAGGACATTGCGAGCATAACTCGATCATCTTTTGGCCTGCAAAAAGCAGTACTGGGCTCAACGGAGTAGAGAACGTTGGTTAGTATTAGCTCAATTTTTTTCATTCTATGTGTCATTTTTGTAAATAGTGGAACCATATAGATAGTATACTCATTCCAAGGGGTGTTTGGATGAGGGATGAACAACAGATTTGTGATCTGTTCCAAGCTTATTTTTGTCTGTTATTTTTAGTTCTACTTCTGTTAGTCGGTCTTCAGACACCTTTCCGATCCTCATCAATATAAGGTCCGGTTTTCGCCTACATAATTAGAGTTACTAGAAAGACATTTTTCAGCATATAAGGTTTTCGTAGCTCTCAAACAGCTTGTCGCGCTTAAGGCCTCTAGACCGGATGGGATGCCAACAGTGTTCTATCAACACTATTGGCCTCTTGTGGGCTTTTAGGTTATCTCAGCTGTTTTGTCGGTTTTCTGATCTGGCAAAATGCTCAAGGAAATTAATAACACTTCATTGTTCTCGTTCCCAAGAAATTTCATCCTAAACATGTTACAGATTTTAGGTCCATTAGTTTGTGCAATGTCTATAAACTCATTTCTAAGGTCTTAGTAGCCCATCTTGGTTCTTTTATGGGATCCCTCATTTCTCAGTATCAAAACGGCTTTGTCTAAGGAGAGACATATCCAGAATAATATTCTAATTATCTGGGAGCTTGTAAATTCTATTCGGCATAGGATAAAGGGAATGTTAGTCTAGCTGCTTTGAAGATGGATGCGTTCAAGGCCTATGATCATATTAGTTGGGATTTCCTGGAACAAGTGCTTAGTACTTTTGGTTTTTCCTTGGGGTGGACTCGGTTAATTATGCAATGTATGTCTACTGTGTCATATTCAGTCTTGGTAAATGGAAGGCTAGGGCCTTTTTTTTTTATTTCTGATCAGAACTTTGTCAAGGGGATCCACTCTTTCTATTCCTATTCATCCTATGCAGAAGCATTATCTAAGGCTCTATGCAAGGACGTGAACTCAGGCAGGCTGAAGGGCATTGCGATTTCATGATATTCTCCTCCTATCTCGCATCTTTTTTCGCAGATGATAGTTTTCTTTTCTTCCACCTGAAGTATGACTTTATTTGTTACCTTCAGGGCATTATGGGAATGTTATTGTCAGCAGTCGAGACAATTAATCAACTATGAGAAATTCGCAATTAATGCTAGCATGAACACTCATGAAAGCTGGCAAAATTTTCTTGATGTACCTTCAATGTTCCACTAGGTTCGGCCTCGAGTAAATATCTAGGGATTCAATTGGATTGGGTGTATCATAAATAGGAAATTTTGTCTGCATTATTAGATCGACATCGTAGCAAATGTTAGGGCTAAATAGGCCTGCCCCTGAACCACGCGGGTCACTTGATGTTGATTAAATCTGTGTTATGGCTGATGCTTAGTCATTATATGTCAGTTGTTCGTTTTCCTACATGGTTTTGCTATAAAATGCACTCTATGCTTGCTAATTTCCTCTTGGCTGCACCACTATTGTTAGGCACATCTATTGGATTAGTTGGAAGCATTAATGACAATGCCTTAGTCACGGAGGGTTAGGTGTCAAGAACATCCAATGGATGAACCAGACATTCCTAGCCAATATCGGGGCTCGTATGTTATAAGATCCTGAGAGCTTGTTGAGTAGGGTCTTTATTGGGAAATACTGTTGATGATTCAATTTCCCCCAATGTACGCCTAAAGCAAACTCTTCATATTGCTAGCGTGGTATTTTGTTGGGTCGTGACCTACTCCTTATAGGGTTGTGGCATCAGGTTACCATAACCTCTTCATTTAGTTTTGGGGTAATAATCAGATTCCAGGATATCCTGCCCATCTACGATCCCCTTCCACACAGCACTGGGTCCATGTCAGATGTCATTGACCCCCAACAAGGATGGGACAGTCGGAAGTTAATTGAATGTCTGCCAGTCTAGGTTGTTCAAGCCATACAGGTTGTGTACCTATCATGATTTGGCTACCGAGAACAATGGTATTGGACATCTACAACACACGGTGAATTCACGGTCAGATCATCATATCAGTTGCTTGTAACTAAAGGGCGGGTGGGCATTACGTTTCCACCTATCCCAAAGACTGTTTGATCTTGACTAGGGAAGTTGAAGCTTCCTCATAAGATTCAGGATTTTCTTTGGCAATACCTCTGTGATCACCTTCCAACTCGGGTAGCGTTGCATCAAAGAAATCTGATGATGGTGGTATCATGCCCTTTATGTCTTCAAGATGATGAATCAACCTCACATATGTTCCTTCAATGTGAGGCTGTAAGACCTATCTAGTTAAAGGGGAGTCTTGGCTTGCGACTAGATACTCAGCATTGTTTTCTCTCTGCATGGTTAGTGGCATGGCCGCTTATACCTGTGAGCTCACAGACCATGCCTTCTTATACCTTCAGCATGCTAGCCTATACTCTTTGGTGTATTTGGGTAGCGCCCTATCAACTCGTGTTTCATGACTCCAGTTTCCACCCTCTAAATGTCATTGGTCATATTCGTAGTCTTTGGAAATTACATATCTTAGCCTTTACTGAGCAAAAGGCGGTATAACGTTTTGTGGCACCTGGTTGTGGCCTCACTAACGAAGTCGCAGGAACTGTCGGGAGTACATGCAACATCATCCTGCATCACTCTTCTTTCACCTGGACTAGGTGTTAGGTCAGTTTCTTTTTGCTTTAGTAAGGTTTGGTGTCTTAATCATTTGTGTGTGGGTATAGGTATGGAAGCAGTAGATGACTCAGGGTTATGCATGGGATCGTTTACTCAGTCTATTAGTTGTATTAATAGCTTGCTTGCTACTGTCATTGCCTCAGTTATACTATGTTCTGGGCTTTGTCTCATAATTTCTTGCACATCAACTTAATTAGTAATGATCTTTCTTTGATGATAGAGTTGTCAAGGACCAGTGATCTCCCCATAACAAATTTCTCGGCTCTTTTTGATTTATTATACAAGTTGGGTGTTGCACAGTGCTGTTATATCAGTCTAGCCAGTGAGCAGCTTTTGGCAGAAACTCGAAGATTAGATTATTTTGCAGGCCAATCTTGTAGTCCGCTATCCACAGACTAGACAAGGATCCCAGATCAGGCTATTTTGCAACCTCGAGCAGAGGCGTAAGTGTTCCGACTTCGCAGGCTTGATGATGAGCTAGGGAGTGTCCCAGTTGGTAGGTTGTATATAGTTGTTGGGTTGTCAAGTTTGTATACCTGAGGAAGTAGTTATACTTGGTGTGATACTCTTGCACTTTGTTTGGTGTTTATATTAATGGTAATGTTCTTACTCCTTTCAAAAAGAACTGAAACAAGGTTATCTATTTTGTTCTAGTTAGACCTCAAACTTATTCATCACTTTTGTGTTTTTCCAAGAACAAGAAAAGAAAAGTTTGGGAGCAGAGGGGGACAAAGGGGGGACCCCCAAATAATATGGCATGACATGCATTTGATACCGTGGGGGCATAGAAGTTGGCAAATGATGAAGGTTAGAATTTCATGGGATAAGGTTTTGTCACGTTGTTTTCTCTATAATTTGGCTCCTTCACTTACGGCCAGCCGACCTAAGTTGTCACTTTATATAATTTCTTCCCTCTTTTCTTGTATTTGGGATTTTTCTTTTGCTAACTTTTCTTTCTCCCAATCTCTGTACTAAAACCAAAATGATACCACTTGTCACGCCCTGAGAGAGCCGTGAGCCGGAACTCACGCTTAAGCCGTGCGGCACTTGGACAAGCCTACCCAATGGTCGTTTAAATCAGCCTTTTGCCCCTAAAAATTACCATCCCGTTGGCAAGCACCTCACCAACACTCGTTGCCTCCCCTTTTGGTGTGGCGTTCCCTTAATCTCCGCCGCGACTCACACACACACACAAACACAATAGGCACGGTTGGACTAAAGAGGAGTTTACTACACAAGATGATTTTACAAGAGGACCGCACACACTCTTGGATCACAAAGGTTTGCTCCACCATTCTTTTGGCTTCACCTTTTCTTTTGGCCAGAAGACCCACTACATTAATATAAGAAAAAGAACACAAAAAGGGTGTGTACAACCAATAAATATTAGTATATGTTAGAAGGTTTTCAAACCTTAACTACTAATTAGGATAATTTAATCTACTGATCAAAAGACAAAACAAATTATATTACTGCACCCCGGTGATGAATTGTTAACAAAAATGTCAGTAATCCATGATTGTAATATGCTAGGATAATGCAGATAGATCCTCCTTTGTTTAACTTTATGAGAAGGAATGCCAATCTGATTGAAGGTAATGTCTATCATGCTAGTCAACTGCGCCAACACTTTGAATAATTTAAACATATCCTTCATTGCATTATTTGGTTTCAGTCCACAATCCGTGCACCAGATTGCTAATCTAATGCCACTCTCATTCCGATCTTCTGATAAGTATGTATACCTCGTCATGTGGTAAAAAAATTTAAATTAGACAATAAACACGCTAAGAGTGTTTTTGATTGAACATGGCGATTTGATGACGGTTATACAAAATTTTGAATCGGATGATAAACATTAGAAGCATGTTTTTGATTGAACATGGCAGTCCGCAAACAACCGGTCTATATATTCACGACTCATAAGTATTGGGTTCTCGTTATGGAAGGATAAGTTGTTTAGGCATATGGCATTGTTAATTACTTCCAAGTCATTTCATATGTTTTACTTATTTATCACCATTATTTTATTTTTTTGTGAACGATAAAGGAGAGACATATGTGAGATTGAACCAACCGTTTAAATTTAACTGCCTGAATGGGTTAAAGATGAACCATCCATGCCATGCTAAAGAACTCAAAAAATAGCCTGCACATCGTGAACTGCAAAAAAAGACCGTAAAGCTCTGCATAAATAAGTATGAATGATGCAAAAGAGTTCCTCGCTTAGTTTGTTGCTTTTTACTTATTCATGGTATTCTATTATTCAGTTAACAAAAGACTAATAACTCTTTTTTTTATGAAATTTTTTTTTATTAATTCCAAATCTGTACATCTCTGATCATCACATACATTACTTTTACTTCTTGTCAAATGCAACAATCAAGTACATTTCATTTAATTGTTTGGCCTGACTACTTAACCAACTCTTACCAATTGTTCAGATGCGGTTACAGTTTATTGCACAAGTGGTCAGAGTTAGGCAATTGAGCCGAAAGAGCATATATTTATACTCGTTTGTTCCAAACAAATTTAGCCCCTTTCCCTTAAGTCTTCTAAAATATTTAAGCCCCTTCCCCTCCTTTTCTACATAAAAATGATTAATAATTAGGGGTTTGAAATACTATTTGACAAGTCGAGTCAAGTCTCATATTAAATCTTAAAATGGTCACACAAAAAAAGCCCTTTAACTACGGAGCATATTTAACACAATAATTTGACAGAGATCGAGTATGAACCCCGGGCCCCTCGTTGGTTCTTCAAATAGAGTTGTTGAGACAATCAAGAGAGGGAGAGGGGGGTAGGAGAGTAAAGGAAAAGGATCTTTGCTATTGTCAATAATGGCAAATTGGCAAAGGTGTTGTTGCGCTAAGGTGCAAGATGGGAGTGCTTTTGAGATCCTATAAGTTATTTAGGGGCCGAATGAATAAATTAAACTTTAAATGTAAAAAATATAAGCGTTGACTTTATCTAACTAAAATGTTAAGCGATAAATCTATAAGACTACAAACTTTAAGTGTTAAATTTTTATCATTAAAAAATAATTTAACGTGTTTAGTAAACCAAAAGTAGGTGTTTAAAAATTAATTTTTATTATAAATATATCCACTTGACCAGATTTATACATTTTTGCATGTATGTTGAAATTTTTTTATTGTAATAACGGTGTTCTATAGAGTCTTACCATATGCTTTTCAGATAATAATTTCATCAAAGTCATAATACTTTTGCATGAAAGTTGGTCGTGTTGGTGGCAATGTTTGTGGCGAAAAGGTACTGATAATGGTGGTGTTGTAATGGTGTATGAATATGCCGTGTTGGTAATTTATGTGGTGAAGACACGTTGTGATTCAACGCTCATAGTGATGGTTATAGCATAATGAAGGTGTCAGTATCTACGCAGTGGTGATGGTGTTGGTGGTGACCGTGGTAACGAAGACGACTAAATTGTGGTCACTGTAATGATGATGGTGGCCATTTGAAAACAACAAGTACTTCTCCGTTTTGAATTTCATTAGTAGCAACACGTGTTTGACATAATGAGGTGGAGCTGGGTTATACATCTAATCACCTTTCGTTTTACAAAATACGAAAAAGCAATTTTTTCTTTACCAAGCTAAAAGGATTGACATGGATTGCTAAGAATGCCAAGCTTCTATGGCCAATATTTAGCGACCCCTTTTGACAGCAAACTTGCTCTGTAAACAGGAATCCAGATGAAGATGAAGATGAAAACTAGTGGCCTTGAATCCTTGGACAAGGGTCCAAGGAAGGAATATCTCAACTATATCTTGGTTTGATTTTTCAAGATCATGTACGAACATCATCCAATCCACCGACTTTCACTAAAGCAAACTTCTTTTTTACTTTCTTTCCCCCTATCCATCCTCCCCCTCCCATATTTTCGATCACACACACGTTGTGTGCCCCTCTGCTCCACAGTACTCGCTCACACTGCGTGTGCATGTGCGCGTGTGACTTTTTGTTTGATGGCGATTTCAGATGGAAGCATCACTGCTTGCGTTTGAAATTAAGCAGGGAACTCAATCAAAGACCACCCCCCGGCCCCGGTGTCATGCCACGCCATGCCCACTCCGCCCCACTTTGGTGACTGACTTCTCAACATCCAGTATGTAGGGATTATTAGGTAAAGAGGTCCACACGAAGCAAGTGGGTTGTGGAGAGCAAGCAGGGGATAGCGAAAACTAAGTGGTGGGTGGGGGGAGGGTAAGGGGCAAATACAGTTGATGCCTTGCCGGCTCCGTTCGGGACAGCAAAAGTAATGACATATCACTATATCAGTCCCGGCCCAGGGTCCATCCATGATCCATCATCATCATCATTCTTTAGGGTGGTGAATGCGAGTTTTGTGTTACTTGTGGCAGCACAGGGTCACAGGCGTGTACCTGCTGGCCATCTATGACCTTGTAGAGGAAGTTTCTGCTTCTTCTGGTTAGGAGTAGTTCTTGGTTGAAAATTGTTCTTTCGCTGTTAATGTCTGGGGAAGGTGACAATCAATTAGCGCATGTCATCCAAGTAGAGGTATCAAATGGGCCGGGCTTGGGCCGGCCCACCCCAAGCCCATCGGGCCGCGAGCAAAACGGGCAGGGCCGGGCCAAGGGGGCTGCCGGCCGGGCCTGGCTCTGGGGATATCTGGACCCGGTCCAAGCCCAGGCCCTAGGCCCAACATTTAGGGTCGGGCTTGGGCCGGGCCCTGGCCCAAATTTTTTTTGGCATTTTCTTGTTATTCAATATTTAGCGGCTACTTTCAAAAGAGCCAGCGGATTAAATCGCAAATTACATATGTTAAGTATGATATCCACACACAGATACCAGGAGAGAGACAGAGAGAAATGGACCTCAGGGCCACCAACTTCATGAACCCTAATGGCCTTGACCATTTTTACTGCTGCTGATACAGAGAGTGCTCTCACTAATGGCTTGGTATTACAGTAATTGTTGCAGCAAACTTGTTGAAAAAGGGGTGATTTTTTGTGATGAAGGCCAGTCACAAATGGGTACAAGAGCGAAGTATGAAAGTGATGAAGAAGTCTCAATCTTGATCCACCCATAAGTCAAGTTAGCTTAGTCCCCATGTTGCTATTAGAAATGGTCAAACGCGTCACTTTATTTCTTTATCTCTTTTTTTTTTCATTTTTTATTCGTACACGGGCTTGTCGTTGGAAGAAGAAAAGAAAAAACAGTTCTTTGGTCACTTTGACCCGGGCCAGACCCGGGCCAACCCGGGCCAAAACTGGGCTTTTTCGGGCCGGGCCGAGCTTTTTTCAGAAAAATTCAGGCATAGCCCAGGTCCAGGCCCTAAGCCCAAAATGGTCGGCCCAGCACTGTTCATGTATGAGCTTGGCCAAGCCCGGGCCAGAAAGGGGCCGGGCCGGGCTGGGCCGCGGGCCGCCCGGCTCATTTGACAACTCTACATCCAAGCGCGATAGAAGAATGATATTGCATTATCACTCTAGATAATTTATCTTCACTTATGCCTAGTTGGTGAACCACATGCCATTAAACATGTGATGAGTGATAAGATCTCTTAACCTAAGGACGGGTTTCGAAACTCACAAAAAGTAAAGTTTGTTATATACGACTGAAAGTCTTTATCTAGTTCTAAGTGAAGGTACGTATGACTACTTAATTTAATTAGAACTTGAGCTCTCCTATAAGCAAAATTCCACGCACGACATCAAATTTTATTTCTTTAACTATTTACAAACTTTTTAGAAATTGTTCAACGCTTATTTTTCTTCTGAGGATCTAGCTGATTCTCTTTCATAGCATATGTTGATTTTTATTGTATTGCAGCTAATGAAGCTTGAATTGAAACACCAACAATGCGGAGTGGTGTGTGGGACTAGCGTAGTAGAAAATCTAGAGGGTATAAACCAGGTTGGCCGAGCTTGGAGACGTGAATATGCTTTACGCATGTATATGTCACGAGCTGCCTGGGTGAACTTGTTGCATTAAGTGTCCCTTTTGTTGCAAAATAGCTTTAAGTTGCCAAAAGAACAGCTTTCCTGCTACATAATACTAAAAATGTCAAGCCATTAATAATAGGACGGGGCATCTCTCTCCTTTTTTTTTTTGGGGGGGGGGGGGGGGGGCGGGGGAGAGGGGTAATGGAATGAAGCACATCGGTGAATTTTTTTGAGGCGTGTGGAACTCGTGTAATAAAATCGATCTTCGAACCAATGGACGGATCGCAAGGCTGGATAATCAGACTAGCCAGAGAAAGGCTAGAACAGTAATCTTGACAGTTTCCATTTTCGGTAGCAAGGCTTCGAGAATGCAAATCTTATGTCTTTCATAAGTGAATAAAGTGTTCCGGGTTCGATTTCTCGTCAAACGGTCACGTCAGTCTGTAAGTCAATTCGGTGAGGATTGAACGAATGTCCTGAGAAAGAGCTTGCAAACCAATTCTCATCTAAACTTTGGCCTTAGACTAAAACACGGTCTTTAATAAAAAGATGAAATTGGATAATTAGTTTCGTTAGCGGATTGTTCCAACCCCCCCCCCCCCCCCCCTACCCAACTCCCAGAGATGACAGGATTGGATGTTATAGATTCAACAAGTCCCAGTGGAACGGGGGTCTAGGATTGAAGATCACGAATCTGCTTACGATGGTTCGGCTCGCCAAATGTGACATTGACTCAAGAAAGTACATAAAAGAAAAGGCCAAACCGGGTACGATTTAACTCAGTATCTTGTTCGTTCAGGTGTGGACACTCTTTTTTGGTCTTTTGAGAAGGGTCCACATCACCGGTAACACTTCAGGTACAGTATTCAACTACAAGACAAGTAGTTTAACTCAGTTTTATTGGGCATGAGCCATGCTCCAAGTAATTCAACTCTGATTGCGGTCTTGGATATGTCACATTGGCAAATAGTAATGGAAATGGAGCGGGTGTCGGATGCGTATTTTATTAAATCCGAACTCGTCCCGCTCATTCAGAAACCTCATTCCGCCCCGCCCCGTCCCAGCACCAAATCAGAAAAATGAATTACCATCCCCAATCCTAAGGTAGTTTAGGAAACCCGATCCCTCCCGATTCACCCCGATCTTTCCTTACCCGTGGCCAAACAGCTTGAGCCATTAAAGAACAACACATAACAATTATTCTGAGCACTGCCGGCATCCCCTATCCACGGCACAACCGACAGACACCATTATCACCCATCACCAACAAATGAAAAAAGAGAATTCAAGACAAAAAGTAAACAAGGAAAGAACTAAAACAACCTGTATGCAGATCTAACAGACAATTCACCACTCCGATCGCACCACCTTGTCCTTCACAACCTCGCCGCAGAGGCCGCAGGGTTAAGCTCCCCATGTAGATCTCATGGACGCGACGTAGTCGCAGCACTCGCACTTGGCAAACTGGGACCACCACGACTCTGCTGTTGCACCGTTACCGGCATCTTACTCGATTTGTTGATGGCAGACTGACAAGGTGGATGTGGACAGACGGTGGAGGTGTTGGTGCGCCGTTTGGTTAGGGAAGTGGGTGGACGGTTTGGTGGTGGCGAGGTGGAGTAGTTTGTGGCCGTGAGGAGGCCGATCCTAACAGTGGGTGGGAAGAGGCAGCAGCAGCGCAAAGTCGCAAAAGAAAAGAACGGCTGTTTCTGGGTTTTTATTTTTCATTTATGGACAGCTATATATATATATATATATATATATATATCTATATGTTAGATGGACGGCCGAGATTGGCTGATTAGTTATGGTTTAGTGTTTGTATACTGGGGCAGGTTAGACGGAGAACCATACCCAATCCTAACCCACTACGGATTTTTAAAAAAATTACTATACCCGTCTCGTAACCCGGTCAAAGTCAAAATAACTCGCTCCTAACGGGGCGGGACGGGGCGGGAGGATATCCACCGGATCGGATTTAAATTGCCATCCCTAATTGGCAACCCACATTACGCCAAGAAATCAAGTTTTCCTCCCCTTACCTGGTAATAGCTTACGGAATGTGATGGAGTTCGCCCTCCACGTGAAAGTAAGGCCAAATTAGCTCAAGGTTGCTGGCTTAAACATAGGGTGGACTTGCTTTCACAGAGGAGAAAGTCGATTGCATATTACTGTTATTTTTCTCCTTCCATAGTCTAACGTTCAGTTTGTCTTAGATGTTGTTCTATACCAACCTTTGAAGTACTAACATTTCCTCATATGGGACATCAAAATTTGGTGTTCGGGACTCAACAGTTCAAAGTCATGATATTAGCTGCCGCCTTGGACTGCCCAGTGCCGGCAAACTCAAGATGTTGCCTTGTCAAACCAAAATAAGGAAGTCGGAGAAGATATTAGGAGTGGTCAGCTAATTAGCAACAAACTCCGAAAACTTGTTTCTTAAAGAGCAGTGATGCACTTGTAACTTTACCGCGAAAAAGAACATCAAATGATGTAAGACATCTGATACAAGTCGCCAGACATTGGCTCTCAGTAAGATCAATTGTTGGCTATCTCATACGGTTTGCATTTGTATCGAGAAAATATTGTAACACCACATCATCCTTACACGTAGTGTTAGAGTACTAGCAATATCGTGTCAACTAATGGCGGGTTGTCGACCAAATGCGCAGTTAAAAATTATATTTTAACTGTGACTAAAATACAAAACCCACATGCATCGTCTCTGTCCAAACCCAGATCCATTGAAGACCAAACCACCACACCCACTGTCCACTTTCGGTGACCACCACGGTTGCCTCTCTTTCATCTACCTACAACATTGCACCACCACCTGTCGCCCACAAGCAATACCACCTGCCGGTGCTTCCCCTTCCCCCTCCTCCAACCCCTTGCTGTCACACTGCAAACCACAACACCCCTATCTCATCTACCTTCTCCCTCCACCCCGACCGCCTTACCCCGTTGTTGGCGCCGACATCATCTTTTCTCTCATCCTAATCCCTGCTCTGTTATTCAGAAATTGGAGCTCTTAAGAAATTGAAGAAAAACCGAGGAAAAATGTTGATGATATGTTTGCCGTAGTCACATGAGTGGTGTTCGCCTTAACTAGATATGTAAACCGTGATTAACAATGATTTAAATTAATTGTTCTACTATTTTACAAGATTACTAAGTTGGCACAATATTACTGGTAGACTATAATCCAACACTACCTGAAATGATAATGTGATGTTAGATAACCACCATATATTTACGAGATTATCTTGGATTTCTTTCTGATTGGGGAACTCCTTTCTGGGCCCAAGTACTCAGAGCCCACTGACCAGCTCCGAATGTGCTAGTCCTTCTATTCTAACTAAGCCTGAAACCAAGCCAGCCAACAGACATCAACCACAATAAATATTGGAGTACTTATTTTTAGGGAATTGGTCTGCAAAATTATTTTGGTGATATGTTGGAAGCCCAAAAAGTTCAATCGCATGTGGCCTCACTGGATGAATATAAATGGTCTAAAAATATCCCTCTTTATTTCTTCCTCTTGGTTTTGATGGTGAGAAATATTTTTGCGGATCTTAAAGGTTTACCATGCAGATCGATATAGTAAATTTAGATAAGTTACCTAAAAGCTAACCCCAAAACTTATCTACATGAGTCCGGACTGCAAACCAACAACTAGCTAGCTCGGCTGAGCTTGTTTACTATGTAAATACTAAGGAAGGTGATTGGGTGTTTCACTTTGCATGTGAAAGAGTTTGCAATGATGCTTACAACTTTTTGTTAGAGAGAACAGGTTGGTCATAATGCCGAAACATACACAGCTTTTGTCAAAATCAGTATATTGTTCAAAAAATAGGTGGTACAATTATCACAAAGTAGAAATTTGCTTCCACAAAAGTCAAATAGTAAACAAGAAGTTTAATTCAAAGGCTTCCTCGTTGTTACTTGCTGGTAGGATCACACTCATTAGGTCGGATTCTCCCATAAGTTGCAACGATGCCATCTAGCTGATGAAGATCCAGAACAAGTTTGTAGTGCAACTTAAATGCAAGGAAGCAATAAACTGTACATTTTCGGGCAAGTTTTGATGGAGAATCTTGACCCGAAGCTCATCCTTAACTGGGGCAACAATTCTTCTTACTGGATACTTTGAAACTGGCAAGATATATGGACCGGTTCATCTCCACACTACAACAAAACTGGACTGTAAGGACGCTTTTGGTGTAAGGTCGCTTTCGAACGCGTCCTAACCCCGCCCCATTAGACGCCGTCACAATAAGTTATAACAACGCGCACAAGCGTCCCAATAAAGGCCAGGTCTAATAGGATGCAAATACATGTCCTATAAAGCGTTCATGAAGAAGACTCTAATATGCCCTATCGTGACGCTGCAAAGCGTTATAATAACTATTTTAGGACGCTTTGTAACGTTGTCAAAGGTAAGGCCTAAAAAGGTGCAACTGAGCGTCCTTTAAAGTGCTCAAGAAGATGACTCCAATATACCCTATAGCGACGCTAAAGAGCGTTCCAATAACTCTTTTGAAACGCTTGTTAGCGTCGTAATAGGTTCCATACCAAATTACAAATATTTACATTGTGATGCCTATGCCACCAATTGCAATATGTACCACACCATCAATAGACCAATGTAACCGAATTTAGTTCATACCACATTTCAAGCATAAGAAATTAAAAACCCACTAAATTGAAGGATCACATCTAAAGTCTTCATATTTACTAAACGTCTCAAGTGAACAATTTCATTGACTCCAAAGTTCAATATAACCACTTGTTCAAAATGCCTAGCTCATAGAGTAGTAACAACCACAAAAGGATTCGTGACCAACAAGCTATCCAATGTTCATCCAACAATAAAATATAGTCATCTGAGTCACCATATAAGTCACCAATCACATGTCATCAACGTTCTCTAGTTCCACCTGCAAACACAAACATATAGTTATTAGTTGATTGTATATATGTATTGGAAGTTTACTTTCGCACTTTCTAATGACAGACTTCAATAACTTTACATTGGCAATTTTAGAAGCACTTCACAACACAAATGTACTGCTCCGTTGTAGCAAGAATGCATGCATCTTGGTTGATCATAAGATATGAGTGAAAGAAGCTATTCTTAAAATCACAGAAGTCATGATATAACTAAACCTTTTGAGTTTGAAAAACTCTAGATGGGTTTTGTAAGGTTGAGACTAAAGTGCGAAAATGTGAAAAAGATTGACTTCAACAAATATGATATTTCCAAGGTTTTCTTCAAATAAGAGTAAAGCAACCACAAATAGGTGGGAACTTACATAAGGACAGGGCCACGCAACAGTTGCTCCATAAGTATCATAAATGGTTCTATGAAACTCGTAGGATCGTATCAAACGTTCATCCTTATTCACAGCAACCTGAATAGATACTTCACACCAATTCGGCCCAAGTTCTTCCCCCCCAACTTGTATAGATGGATCTGTGCTCTGTATAATTCCTTTTGCTATAGTTTCTGAGGGATTCATTATGCTCTCAAGGCATACAACATCTCGAACCTGAAGAGTATATTCAACATAAAATAACTTGAGCATTGTTGTCACAAGAGTTGCCAATTTCAAACACAAATTGAGCATTTATGTCCTAACAATCTGAAATTATGTCCTAACAATAAGTGGAGTTAAGGAGCTTTTTTTTCCTTCTTTATTCTAAAAAGTCTCCTTGAGAATAAGCAAAGAGGTAAACTGAATTGAGACAATAAACTTTTGTCTAAATTGCATAGTCATCTAGCATACACAAGTAGTTTGCTCATCAGGATCATTTTTGCTAGCTTTTAATTTGCCAAAAGCAGGCTATCTTCTTTGGCAAGGATCGTAATTAGAAAAATGCATGTCGAGATTACAGATTAGAAACCCACGTGCATTTACCCGCGACACCCAAATGGAATTCCCACACACGTTACAGGGGCATATAATCTCTCCATCAACACTTGCATTAGCAAAAGCAAAATCAAGAAATTCTTCCGGTCCTTTAAAATATGCACGGCTGGTCCTACATTGGTTCATACAAATCTTATCCATTTGTCTACCTTGAGCAAATAAACAATCTATATCAGAAGTCTATCTTAACTAAAAGCTAATGACTATGTACACACTTAAGACTATATGACAAAAAAGACTAGAAAACAGAACAAAGAAACTACTTTTATATGTTTTTAAGGACAAAAACAAACAAATATTAATTCCTAAAGATGCAATCTGCAGGAGTATATACAGATGTTGTTAGGAATAAAGGTTTTGCTGGCATAATATCTAATAAAACTGTAGTACTAATCACCTTAGGTGGAAATAAGGAACACCTTCAAAATGGAACCAACTGCTTTGCATTGAATTACCTGTGTGCACCTCAACTTTTGACTAAAATCAAGATATCCACCTACAAAAAGCAAAAGAAATACCATTAGAAATTGAACGAAACAAAATATGCAACATTTTTGGAATACATGCCCTTTTATTTGAGCTACTGCAGTATCAAATTACGTTGGATTCCACGCTTTCATGCTTTCAGGAGAAGAAAAAGTCAAAGCACCAATAAAGCTAGCATACATCATACACCCATCTCAGCAATTAAGGCAAGGAAAAATGCATTGCTTTTTCTGCATATAAACTTCTGGTGATGTAATTTCTGCTAAAATAACCACCTGATATGATTTTTACACTAGCAGAATTGTAAAAGATCAATAATCAATGCGTTAGGAATCAAACTGTAGCATTTACAATGCCAGACAATCCTGGAAGCCAGAAAATCTACCTTATATGTCTTGAAAAGAAACAAAAGAATAATGGGAAGTATCAAAGAAACTTGAAATGGAAGCGAAATGCCAGAGAAGTTGAAACCAAGCTCGATACATTGCGAAGCTGCTAGGACTTGCCTCCTATAAGTAAAATTCTTCACGATGTCCTTTTTGTTCCTTCCCTTGGCAAGCAGAGTTAGTTTGTGAGTTTCTCTTATTATACATGCAGGACAAAGCCTTGGCTGCACTGGCAATCGAGGACAAGAAGAGGCAGTACGCCGCTGCTGAGAAGCATCAGTATGCCGCTGCTGAGAAACATCTTGAAGATGTTCTGCAATCGGCTCTTGCCACTTCAGAGTGATTACTATTTATTTCTTTTTGTTTTTTTTAATTTTAGTTCATATTTTATCTCTGTTTTGGCAAAGAGCATGTTACTAAAGATGTTTTTTTTATCCTTTATATCGAAAGTTGAGCTATTTTTTGGACACAGCCTGAAACTTTGGACCACATCTTTATCAAACGCCACTGCCAGACCCTTCTGGTTTGTAGCCCTGCGGGCATAAAAACACAACTTATGGGCAACTCCACAAAAGAGTGGTTGATTGCCTGGCTCGTGAGAACCAAAAGAAAGCACAAATATCTACTCATGAACATAAACATTGCTGTAACTCAACTCTAATCCTACAGCAGATTCTCAACTAATTGGAATTAACCCAAAATTCCCAGCATCTACCTGGCAGCAGTTAGAACACAAACTATTGGTCCTTCGAGAATCAAATTAAACATCGACCCATCTCTTTCACTTAGCTCTCTTTCACTTGGTTTTAATTCAATATCACTACTGTGTTGGTAGATTGTTCAACGAAATCATTTTTTTCCTCTTTTTGCGGCGTAAATTGCAGTATGAAAAAGTGAGTGCTCTTAAGAACAACCGGTATACAAGAGAATATTACTCTGCTATCAAGTCCATGAGGGATTTTGAGTGGAAAACTGAACTAAGAAAATGACTTGATATTGCTATTCTTGGCCTAGAGACCAAGAACCTGGGGACCTAGTGCTTCCTTTATCCCTAGATCTTCCCTCGTGGGGAACAATCCCTGCTCTCCCCTTCATCCTTTCCAGGTCAATTCTTCACCACCCAAACCTAATTATTTCCCCTTCTGTACCCATAACCGAATTCAACCCGTCAAACCATTGGTGGGTCTCCAAGAATTTGAGCCACGGTTCAATAAATCTTGTGATATCATCACGAGGAAAGCCCAAGTTCGAGACCCACGAGACGGACCCTCCGAAGAAGAAGTGGTAGATGAAGAAAAGGCTGAAATTAACTAATTCGATTCCGATTCCATTTCCCCCCAAATGCACAATAAATCAAACAACTAGAATCGTATGATAGAGAAAAGGAGAAGGAAGTTACCTTTAGGTCTTCAATTTCCTTGGATTCATCATCTTGGCCGGATGTTGTTAACTGATGGAAGACGAGTGTAGAGAGAGAGAAATGGAAACGAAATCCCAAAGAAGTTGAAACCCAAATCTGAAAACGGTGTAGTATTGAGGTGGCGGTATTTTTTAGCATCTCCATTTTTTGTTGCCCGCCACCTAAATCTTAAGCCGAAACGCCATCGTTTTAACGTAAGCGTCCTTACAACTAGTCAAAAAAAGGGACGCTTATTAGGTTGCGTCCCATATTCCACTTTTTAGGGCGCTTTTGTAAAAGCGTTCCTTTACGAGCGTCGTTACAGTCCAATTTTGTTGTAGTGCCAATCGCCTCGTACACTTTGCAGAGCTTATAGAAGGGCGGAGAAGTTCTTATACAGAAGGTCGGTAATCAGGATCTTATACAAAAATTGGCTTCATCCCTGGTTGGAAGAACGACGCTTATTGATTTCGTTATCCCGTTGCATTGTCATTGGAAAGGCAAAATAGTCTTTTAAGGACCTCTAGTCCATTGAGGAAGGAAAGTCGACCGGCATGCGAGATACAAGCAAGACCTTCACACCCTGGTAATACTTCAAGGGGATGATAATGAAGATAGCTGGAACTGGTTGCATTAGGGTAATGCCTGATGGCAGTGTGATGCTCAGGGTTTACAACAGTGAGCTGATTGCAAGTTAAACTAGGTCTATGGGTTTCTCTAACGCAATCTCGCTCTAAGCATTTAGCTTGGCCTTCTCGCCTTGAATGATAGCAACGTTACGAACAGAGGCCTGAAGGAATACTTAGCCCAGTTCATTAAGTATGTTTCGCACTCTTTGGTTGATAACATCAGATTTGGAGCTTCTTTGTTAATTAAATATTGTGGACTGAAACTTTTCGTTTCATAATCTCGTGGAAGTATTTGACACTCTTTGGATTTATATAAAGAATGGAACACGCCATTGTTCACTCTATTTTGTTCAATATCTCAATCTGAGTAGCTTTTCTACTAACATCAAGCACATTACGTGCTCAAAAGTATGAGACAAATAAGGCAATGAAAAATTAATTACCAGGGGAGTTTTGCAAGCAATTAAGATAACTCATTAGTTGACGGCAGTAGAAATTTTTACCAGGCATATTCGTGGTCTTGTGTAGCAGCCATGCTGAATGCAAGCTAATTTTAGTATGGAGGGTAGCGGTATTTGTGCTAATTATTTGGCCAAGGACCAGTTTGTCTACTGATTTTACGTTTGTAAGGTAAAAATGTTTATTTTCGTACTGTCATGTGTTTATTCCTTGGACTAGAGTTAAAAGGTTAATATCTTATCACTAATGCAGCTTTAAGGGAAAAATAGAAGCTCCTTTTTTTGCGGTCAGAATTGTAATCTTTACTCGGCCCATTGATACGAGCATACTAACTCGGGACCTTGAGAATATCATTTAAAGCTTTTGCCACTTCACCCACCACTTGGGGTTAGAGGTTTCTTGAAAGCCTCTGTTAGAATTGACTGAATACTTAAATCGAAAGAGAAGTCTCTTCAACATTGTTTGTGCACCGTCGATGATCAAACCTTGCTTAGGGTGTGTTGGAGGTGGAAAAGGATAAAAGGCTAAACAATCTTCGGTAACTATAATTTCTTTGCAACAATCCTAGCCCTAGGTGTATGTGCTTCGGTTCCAGATCTTCCTCTTCAAAGTTCCTATCAATTACCTTATCTCGGGGTTAAACCAAGTTACATAATTGCTTATAAGAGAGTTAGAAAAAAAAAAAAGAGCCAAAACACGGTTCAATCGTATAAGCTGTTATGGAAGAACTATATGTAGCCACTCAACTCAATCAGAACATGTTGACTGCGTAATTGTCCAGGGTTGGGTTTGTTAACTCAAAGTTAACTAGAAGTCGTGGCGTTAACAACCATGCTGTGTTATGGTACTAACTAACAATAACAATGCAACCGAGCCAGCGAGCTTTTCTTGATTATCTTCGATTCCATACGTGAAGTAGTAAGAACTATGATTACCATTTTTGTTGCTTTCGTTCTTTTTACATAGATATAATTCTCCTTGTTTGATTACTATTTTCAAATATACAAAATTTAAACCCTACTTACCGATTTCATCCCGTTCAATCTAACATATGCGCGTGTTACAAATTACTATTCAAACAACATAAAGGCGCTTTCACAATTTGAGGGGAAGAGATTATTTTCACCTTAGTTTTTGGGCTCCATTTTTTTGTCGTTAAAAAGTCAACATTAAATTCAAAGAAGAAGCTGATTAGTACTCCATATTATATAAGGAAGTGAAAATAACATATTTCTTGTTCAAGCAGTTCAATCTAAGGGTTCGTTTGACAAATTTATTTTTTTTGTTTTCAGTTTTTAAAGAGCAATTTTTTAAAGAGCTGCTTAATTTTTTTTTATATAAAAACAAGTTGGTGTTTGATAACCTCTTTTTCTTTAGATTTTTTTTTTTGGTGTTTGGTAACCCTTTTTATTTTGACTTTTTTTTTGTGGTTTACGGTGGCGGTGGTGGGGTGTAGCGGTGGTCGACGGTGGTGGTGGCCGACGGCCGAAGGTGGCTGCCTGTGGTCGCCGGCAGTCTCCGGCGGTGGTCGCCGGCGGCCGGTGGTGGCTGCCGGCAGTCTCCGGCGGTGGTCGCCTGTGGCCGGAGGTGGCTGCCGGCAGTCTCCGACTGTGGCTGCCGGTGGTCGCCTGAGGTGGCTGCCGGTGGTGGGAGGGTGGTGGTGGTGGTCTAAAAAAAAAACCAGTTTTTGTAGTTTTTTTTTTTACTCTTCAGTTTAAAAACTGATTTTTTAAATTGAAAAAAAATGGTTACCAAACGCTCCTTTTTTTTTAATTTTTAAAACTGAAAAAAAAAAAGAGGCAAAAAAAGAGTGTCAAACGTGGCCTAAATATCATTGTTTGCTATTATAAACAAGATAAGCTGACAAGTTAACACATGTTTTCTCATTTTCTTTGAAAAAAATCCTTTTCATGTTTTTATTATGAACATGAAGAATGAAAATATAAAAACAAAACATCAGGGTGAACGTGTCTACGTGCACGCAATATATATATATATATATATATATATATATATATATATATATATATATATATATATATATATATATATATATATATATATATCGTATCTCAATTGTTGTAAAAGAACTTGAGAGTTTTGTTTCTAAAAAAGTATTCAAGGTTCAAAAAATGTTGATGAAAATCTTTTATACGACACTTAGAGGACTTCTGCCGTCAATTTTTGGCGTTGTTAGGCGCCTCCCACAACAATGGGAGTGCAGGAGTTGGAGCTCGACTCTTTAAGTCGTTTACAAGGCCTGCCTTCAATTAGAGAAAGACTGCCGTAGCGTGAGCACGGAACCCAACTCACTGATCCATCCATCTTCCGGGGGAAAATGGCAAAGCCATTGATTTTGTCGTCGTTTCTCGCAGTCCTCCTCCTCTCTCTATCGCCTCTCTCATTGGAATCGGCGCCGGGGCGCCGTCTTGGATCATCCAAACGCGCCCCTTGCTTTTTCGGCAAGTTCTCCCACCCCCACACCAACAAACTGTCAAACCCCCGAAACCCGAAGTACCGGTACGACACCCGGTACTTCGATCAGCGCCTCGACCATTTCAGCTTCGCCGATCTTCCGAATTTCCCGCAGCGCTACCTTATAAACACCGAGCACTGGGTGGGTCCCGCGCGGATGGGTCCCATCTTCTTTACTGCGGCAACGAGGGGGATATTGAGTGGTTCGCCGACAACTCCGGCTTCGTTTGGGAAATCGCGCCTCGCTTTGGTGCCATGGTCGTCTTCCCCGAAGTAAGTGATAACTCTCTCTCACACACGCACACATATACACTGTGATGGTTGTTTAGGCTGTCGATAATGTCGCTAAAAGTATGTTGAAATGTTGCTTTACTAGAGATTAAATTTTGCTGGGTTACACCCCGGCAAATCACCCTCTCTAAATAATGTTAGTGGCATTTGTGTAAGGCCCTTTAGCGGCAAACATTAATAGCACTTTTTAACGTTTGCCACTAGAATTAGTGGGTCTTGAAGTTACAATTTTTCCTTAGTTGGGTCTTGAAGTTGCTGATTTATTGAAACTGCGATTCAAATTAAAGGAAGGAATCATTGTACACAAAAAATTTGATCTTCATGTTATTTGGAGAACGATGTACGGAATATGTAGCAAGTCTAGTATTTTCCCGCTAAATCGTGATGTTGAGGATTTTGTTGGTAGCACCGATACTACGGTGAGTCAATGCCATATGGAAGCAGAGACGAGGCGTACAGGAATGCTACTACTTTAGCCCATCTAACGACTGAACAAGCGCTAGCCGACTTTGCAGTGTTGATCACGAACCTGAAACGTAATTTGTCTGCCGAGACTTGCCCTGTGGTGTTATTTGGTGGATCATATGGAGGAAGTGAGTCACTAATTTTACCTACGGAGTATTTCTAATCCTATGCTCACTATTTTTTGGCTCATCATTGTATCTACTCTTATGACCTCTTACATTGTGAATGGACCAGTGTTGGCGGCATGGATGAGGCTGAAGTATCCTCAAATTGCCATTGGTGCACTTGCTTCGTCAGCGCCAGTTCTTCAGTTTGAAGATATTGTGCCACCAGAAACATTTTATGATATTGTCTCCAATGATTTCAGAGTTCGTAACGCTTTAACCTTTTTTTTCTCGTTAACTACATTCCATGTGCTTCGTAATACTTTCTAGTTCTAACATTTCCATGTCTTATCTCAATAGCGTGAAAGTACAAGTTGTTTTAACACCATAAAGGAGTCTTGGGATATTGTAGAAGCCGAGGGTCAGAAAAAAAACGGACTTGTCGAACTAACAAAGACTTTTGGGTTATGTCGGTAAGCATGCAGTGCGCACATGCTGTATCTTTTTAACATTCATGTTTATGCCTGTTTTTATATTTGGTGTCATCATTGGGTTGAAGATGATCTTGCTTGCAACAGTTTCTTCCTAATCTTTTTTTAGTTACTGAGTGTAATTGAGCTGAATGACAGAAAACTGGAGAGAAGTGAAGATCTTTCCGACTGGTTGGATTCTGCTTATAGTTACTTGGCAATGGCAAACTATCCCTACCCTACTGAATTTCTTATGCCATTGCCCGGGAACCCAATCAAAGAGGTTAGTAGGAGCTTGGTTTACAATCTTAAGGTACAATAGGTTAGCTGTATTGCAATTGCCAAAGCAGCATACAGCTGTAACTGCAGAATGTATGATCTCCCCCGAAACTAAAAGTATGCAGTAAAGAAACCAGTTTGGCGGTACTGCTAGCCTAAACATTTCATGTGAAGTTCGAACTGACATATGCCCATTGACGCTTTCTAAAGTTTCCTTCCCCTTATATGCTTCCTGACATATCGTCTTCCGTTACTAGCACATAAATAAAATTTCTAAGTTGTGAGGTCAATTATATGCTCTACGCTATAAACTAAATTATCAAGGTTGGGTCATATGATTGTTCCAAGGTGCCAATTTGAGTCCATAACTTGATGTCTCCTCGAAACATGTTTTTCTTGATTATGCATTGTCCCTATTGGCAAGTTAGCGGTTATCTGACCATCTTCTTATGTGAAATCTTCAACTTATTTGTATAATAACTAAGACGTGCTTTGTGTCACTTCTTTTTTTCCTCATAGGGCTGTTTAGTCAATCTATGTCTTCTGTGAGAAGCTATCAAGGAAAAATATTTAAGCTCAGTCTTCAACTAGTAACTAGTAATCTGATGGAACTGACTGATTTCTCTCGTATGGACTTGGACGGGCCTCGAGGATATTTTCTTAGCCAAATACTGGTTGGAAACAGGACATGCTTCTAACTTCATAGCTATCCTCATGTTCTTAACTTTCATTTCCTTGTTTCATTCTTTTGTCAGGTGTGTAGAAAGATCGACAGTTGTCCAGATGGGACAAGTGTCCTGGATCGCGTCTTTGAAGGAGTAAGTGTCTATTACAATTACACTGGAGAAGTTGATTGCTTTGAGCTGGATGACGATCCTCATGGCATGGATGGTTGGAATTGGCAGGTCACAAGAATTATGTTAAAAGTTCTTTTTAGTAGTCAACCTGATATTGCAGGTGGAGGAAATCCTCACACGAGTTTTTTCTTGTAGAATAGGAGGAAATTAAAGTGTCTCCTGCTCTCTTATTTAAAAAATTTTTACAGGCTTGCAGTGAAATGGTTATGCCAATGTCTAGTACCAGAGATTCTAGCATGTTTCCAGAATACAATTTTAGTTACTCTCTTTTTGAAGAGGGTTGCTGGAATGACTACCGTGTGAAGTCGAGGCCAACATGGATAACTACTGAATTCGGTGGACATGTAAGAGGATCACGCATCATATACTTTGATGAGTAACAGAAAGTTTTTTTGTAGAAGTTTCATGGCGGTGGGTGGCATGTTTGTTTCTCTTGTATTGCCTTGTTTTATGTCTCTTTGATGAGTGATGACACTGGCCTACAGTATAGTATTCAAACCTCTTGCACTTGTTTTTCTTTGCAAACTAATATAGATAGCAAAATCCTGTGTATCTTGCCACGTTTATGACCTACTACCTTTGGAATGATACTTAATCATGGTGAGCAAATGAGAAGAGCAGAAAATGTTTTCTATCACCCCGTTTTCCTTGTATTCATGAGTTCATAGAGAAGAGGATATACAAAAAGCTTCATTCGATGTGTTTCAACCTCTGATCGTTTTAATTTTGACGGCGGCAAGTGTTGGTCTTATTTAGTACAGATCAAGCACATGCAATTAGGCACCGTCGCTTTTAGATACTAAGAACTGGTTTCTTCTAAGACAAAGTAGAATTTTTTGACCGTATATTCTGTAAAATAAGCTAGCAAGGGTCCTCTCATTGTGCGTATGTAGATTTATCTTCATCTTGCTGTTCTGTTAAACGGCCACCACAGTACATTGTTATAATATAACTTCATGATTACTGCACTAACTTCACTACTAGCTGGTTTGCAGAAATTGTAAGTAGACTTTTTTTATTCGCTATTATCCAAAAGCATGAAATATGATGCTTTTTTTTTTGGCCTTTGTAATGAAGGGTTTCAAGGCTGCTTTGAAGATCTTTGGAAGCAACATCATATTCTCTAATGGCCTATTAGATCCTTGGAGTGGTGGCAGGTGACATTTTTACCAATCACATCATGCTGCCAAACTATAGATTGCCCGAGTTTTGATGGATGTGAAATGATTGTGTTGCAGTGTTCTGGGGAACATATCCAAATCTATTATTGCTCTCGTCACAGAAAAAGGTAACTTTAATTGAGTATTACCTTTCCTTCTTAGCACACACTAAGTTTTGCATCCTAGTAAACAGGTGATGCTTTCTTACATTTTTTTTTACCGTAATTTTGATATATTTACTATTGCATCTCTGTTTGATTGAATGCTTGGCAGTGAGTACTCTTTCACTCTAATCTACTTTTTTCTTTTAGGGTCTTATGAGTGTCATCGATCACCAGGAACTTATTCCCCTGCAGTATATTAATATTGACGGATTGATATATTTAAAATGTTGGAACATCAGAGTACAGTGGGCAGGCATGTCAATTTGATTGAACTCATTCCTCTTGCCTTTGTGCTCTATAATGAGTGTCCTGATCCTGCATAGCATTGTTGAGAAGTTCTTAGTGAAACCTATATTATTGCTATTGGTGTTGCTTGTGATGAGGCTGGTAGTCCATCATCTCCTCCAAAAGATGCCTCACATTTGACTTCTTGACTAATCCTAGGATAGCTGTTTAAACATATATTGTTGGCTGAAACTTAGATTTAACATGCCAATTTTGATCCTTCTCTAACCTTCACATTTAGGAAAAAGGACATTTCTAACCCGTACCCAAACTATCATACGTTCCTAGGGACGAAGCGAGTATTAGCTTTGCTTCAAAAGCCCACTTTCGCAATGCAATATAGCTATAAAGCTTTCATTGTCTGGTGAAATAGATAACTCTGTTGCGTAATTATGTTGAACTTTGTGGACCTCAAGTAGCAGCTTAAGCAAGGTAATGTCACTATGCTAGCAGTAACTCTTATCATTACATTGTTTGTTAGGTGCCCATCATATAGATTTGCGAGCAGCAACTGTCAATGATCCTGATTGGGTGGTGGAGCAGAGAGCGGCTGAAGTCAAGGTGATCGAGGGTTGGATAAAGGACTATTACCAGGAAAAGAAGGCAGTTTTTGACATGTAAAAGTTTGCGTAGTGCATGAATGAGTTGGTACCCTTATCTCTATTTCCCTTATCTCTGCCAACTCTTACGTTGGCGGGGGTTAGGCATGATCATCAATCACCATAACTCCTCTCGTTGGCTTGATTTCAATAACACGGTGCAAGCATTGTAAATAGAGAGAGAGAGATTTAGAATAGGGTGCTAAACTTGATGTTCATCCAACAGTCTTGTGACATACTTGCCAAGTAATTGTGAGATTAAGAGTCGTACTCTCTCTCTCTCTCTCTCTCTCTCTCTCTCTCTCTCAGTGTGTGTGTGTGTGTGTGCAGAAGTATATACAAATCTCACTCGACTAGGCAACTATTGGGCCAGCCCAATTTCCAGTTCGTTCAACCAGCAGAGGCCCTATTTCATTGGGTCATCAACCTGCTGATGAAGACGTCTTAGCTTAAAAATCTGTATACCAGTACTACCACTATAGGCTTTTCTATCGTCACCTCTAACAACCTTACATGTTGTGGCCTAAAGAAAAGGGATAGTATCATTTTTATCCTTCACTTAGGGTGTAATTACAGCACAGACCCAGTTATGACATTATATCACTTTTATCCCTTGACCAAATATAATCTAAATGGAGTGAATTTTTTTTGTGAAATGACTGAGTTGCCCCATCAAATCTTCCCTCTCTTTTTATTGTCTTCTTTCTCTATCACTACTACGGAATCTTCCACCACTGACAACCACCACAACATCGCCCCATCTCTCTATGGATCTAATCCCTTAAACTCCAGCTCTATCATCACCATAACACCACCAACCGCAACACCACCACCAATTTGCCGCTCGCACGCGCGCGCGCATAGATATTTGCACATACACACTCACACAAATTTGCAAACACTGCACACTAATTTTCCAACACCATAAGCAACCCAATCAAGCTTTATGTGCATCTCTTTCTTTTCACCATTTCAGACCCATAATCACACGTAATTCTAGGTGCGCAGACAAGCACACACTCACTCACACGTGCATTTTTTTTTGGTGCAACTGAAATAACATTAATACGAAAAGGATTACAGCTTATTCCCTAGAGTGGGAAACTCCTGCGGTATAGGCCGCTAGCAAGGGGAGGACCACCTCTGGTGGTTGCATGAGATACACAAAGTCTCCCCTTGTTGAGCACCCAAATTGGCTAGACAATCCGCACATCTATTACATTCTCTGTATACATGGACAATTTTAGACATAGTAGTCTTAATAAAAAATCTGCAATCATTTATAATGTTGCTCAAGGGATGAAAAAGGTTCTTGTTTCTCCATATGAGGCCTTGAGTAACTTGGGAATCGGTTTCTATAGTAGCATTAGACAGTCCCATGTGCTTGATCATTCGGGCTCCTTGGAGGATGCCATGAAGTTCTGCTTCAAGTGCGCTGGCAAAGGTGATGTGGCCGAAAAAGCCTCCTATCCATTCCTCGTTACAGTCTCGCATCAGTCCTCCAAAGCCGCCCACTGTTTGAGCTTTGGCACAACCATCTACATTAACAATAACAGTACCTGCCAAAGGAAAACGCCATGGAATAAGTCTCTGGGTATTGGTAGGAGTTTTCTCTTCTGTGATGAAAGCTTTATCCATTTCATCAGCAAAAATCTATATGTTTTTCCAAGATATTTTAGTTTGTATGACAGTATTCTCAATGTTGAATTTGTTTCTATCTTTCCAATTTTGCCACAAAGTGGCAGCAAAGATATAAGGCCAGTAGATGTCATGAAATTTGGCATTCCTTTTCTTCTGCAGGTTATTATATAGCCAGTCTTTCATGTTGAGCCTCTCTTCCTCTTCAATTTGTTTGCTGTCAAAGATCTTCCTCCATAGCTCTTTAGCTTTGGGGCAGTGTCTAATGACATGCTCAGTGGTCTCTTCCCAATGGTTACATCTAGCATAGCTCGCTTCTTGAATAATATTCAAAGCTGTTAGACATGACTTTCTGATGTAAAGCAAGCCAAATAAACAGGGAAATTTTGAGAAGGATGTTGAGTTTCCAAATCCATTTCCAATCATTTCCAGTGTTAGGAGAGTCCTGCTTTGCAATGGTTAAAGAGTAAGCACTAGATATAGAGAAGTTCTCATTTCTCAAACCATTCCAACAAAAGTGATCTTCTTTGACTTCCTCCTTTGGAAGATAAGTTTGAGTAATGACTTTATACAACTCATTGCATACGGCAGATAAGATCTTCGTATGATCTCAGTTATTATCAGTAATGAATTCATTAACTTTGGTGTTGTGCACCTCTACGTGCCTCTCCTCTTTTATAGGGCCTTCACCACACCACAAATCATGCCAAAAGTTGATTTTCTCTCCAGTATTAACCACCCATATCATGCCTCTTAGCAAGATATGTTTGCTTTTAATAATGTTTCTCCAAGTATGGGACCATTTCCTACTCATAGTCCAGTCCCTGGGATTGTCATTCCTAACATATTTGTGTCTCATAACCTTGACCCAAAGAAGGTCCTCATTAGTACCAATTCTTTAGCCCAGCTTGGTAAGGCAAGCTATGTTGTGATCCCTAGCCTTCCTAAGTCCCAGTCCCTCTAAATGTTTGGGAGAGCACACTGTTTTCCAATTGATTAAATGTGTCTTTTTCTTTTGTTCAGTGTCTCCCCAGAGGAAAGCCTTATTGAGTTTGTCAGTGACTTTGATGGGAAGGGCTTGAGTTTGCATGATGTGAGTAGGTATAGAAGAGGTAACAAATTGGATAAGAGTGCATCGGCCAGCAAAGGATAGAAGTTTAGATTTCCAACCAGCATGTCTAGAGCTCACTTTTTGAATGATGTGGTCATAAATGTTACTAGAAAGCCTCCTATGAATGAGAGGGAAGCCAAGGTAGGTACCCAAATTGTTAGTTAAAGGGATATCACACTGTTGACTAAGGCTATGGGCTCTAGAATGGGGAATGTTAGGGGACACAAACAACTTGGATTTAAGTAGATTGACTTTTTGCCCAGACATATCACAGAAATTATTAAGAAATATCCATGATCCTAGCACATTCTTTATCTCCAGCCTTACTAAAAATTAGGAGGTCATCAGCATAAAAGAGGTGAGTTATAATGGGACCTCCCTTGGAGGTTCTAAGACCAATCCAATTTTTCTTAAGGTTGCAGATATCAAGAATGAGGGACAGTCTTTTAATGCAAAGGATGAAAATGTAGGGAGACAGAGGGTCTCCTTGCCTAATCCCTCTGTGAGGGGAGATGGGGTTAAGGGGGCAGCCATTCCATAAAAAAGAGAGCGTATTACCAGTAATACAGCTCATGATAATGTCGATCCAAGAGTTGGGAAAATTAAAGAGGATAAGGGTTTGTCTAATGAACCCAACAAAGCCTATCGAAAGCTTTTTCAAGATCGATCTTAAAAATCATCCCTCCTTTTTTTGCATTTAGTGTTCCTGATAGAGTGAATAATTTCTTGGGTAATGATAGCATTATCAGAGGTGTTTCTTCCAGGGACGAAGCAGCTCTGGGCAGGGCTGATAAGGTCTTTAAGGAGGGATCTAAGTCTGGCCACGAGAATTTTGGATATGGCCTTATAAGTGACATTAAGGAGGCTAATGGGCCTAAATTGGTTAATATTTTGGGGGTTATCCAGCTTAGGTATATGAACAAGCAAGGCTTTATTGTTATCTCTAGGCATCTCCTTAGTTCTAAAGACCTTTTTAATGAAGTTGCAGCAAGAATTATCGACTATGTCCCAATAGTTATGGTAGAATTTGGCATCTATGCCATCAGGGCCGGGAGCTTTGGAAGACTTAATGTTAGAGAAAGCCATTTTGATCTCAGCATTGGAAACATGAATGTCAAGGGTTTTCTTATCCTCTTCTCTAATCCTAGGGGAGCTACCATCATCCCTAAGTCTAGAATCAAGATTAAAATGAGCATAACAGTTTCTATTAACATCATCAGGCTCAAAAAGACAAGAAAAGTAGGTATTGATATGGTTCTCAAGCAAAGAAGGTTTAATGATCCAGTTACCATTATCATTAAGTAAGGCATTTATTTTATTTTTCTTTCTTCTACTAATGGTGGCAATGTGAAAATATCTCGTATTTCTATCACCCTGACTATGCCATTTAATCCTAGATTTTTGTAACCATAAGGCTTCCTCCTGCTCAAGGGTATCCAAGCACTATTTTCTAAGTTGTTTTTCTAGCAGCTCTAAATTATGGGAAGTAAAGTTAGCTAGAGCACATTGAATACCTTTAATTCTAGCAAAAAGTAACCTTTTCCTTCTAAAGATGTTTCCAAAGTTCTGCTGATTCCAGATGATAACTTTATGCATAAAATTCTCAATTATATTCAGGATGTTCTCGTGTTAGAATCCCAATTATTGCGAACAATATCATGAAATTGATTATGCAGCATCCAAGCATTCTCAATACGAAACAACTTAGGAGGGTGAGAATTAGTAAAGTACATACCAGTGAAATTGACAATAAGAGCAGAATGATCAAAAGAGGGTGAGGATTAGTAAAGTACATACCACTGCAACTCACACGTGCATGCACGCACACACCAGACAACACGCAAATCTAATGTGCATGTAGGGGAGTGTGCGCCTGTGTGCGCGCGTGCATATGCTTGCGTGTTTTTGCAAATCCGTGTGTTGGTAAAGCCAACAAAAGTGAAAGAAGATAGGGATGTGGAAATACGTATACAAAAATTTATACATATTTGAAGAATTGAATGTAGTTATTGACATCTTTCCAACACAAAATTGCCACGTGAGCCAAAATTGTTTAATCAGTGGTAGGAAACGATAACGTTGGGAGAATATGATACACTTTTTTTCTTTTCTTTTTTTCACATTTTGGATGTAGATGTCCATTTAGTCAAAACTGAGTAGTTATTTTACCCCTAAAATAAGGAGAAAAGTGATATTATTTCATGCAAAGCTACAGAACGAGCATTTATGAGTAAAATAAACAATGTCTCATCTTCAGAATTGATGCAAAATGTGATTGCAGACATATATGATTGAATTAATCATAAGGAAATAAAGCGTGCAAGAGCAAGAACTAGAACTACTCTTTGGCACTCGTACAACATGCATGACCAAGTAATAATCCCAAACTTGACTTGTTACACCACTTACCCAAGAATGCATTTGGCGTGCGAGATAGATAAGTTATGATAATATATCCTATCAGATAAAGTCAAATAAATTGGACCAAACTCATAATACAGGCAACATAGGAATATCTTACTACCTTCATCACCGGCAACAATCACTACATAAACCACTACCGGTGTCAACATACCACCACATCAGCACGCCACCTCTACCGCCACCACTAGAGCAAGCACCTATTAAACCCACCATCAACAGATCGCACCTACCAACACACCATCACGTCAGCATGCCCATCACCACCGCCACCACTGCAATCACCTACCAAACCCACCATTGACAGATCGCACCCACCGCCATCAATAGATGTCACCCACACCGGTAGCACCACACCACCACATTGCACTGCAAACCACCTCTGAAAACCTCCTTGAACATCTCATTACCTTCCTTGGCGACTGTCCTAACCACCACCACCACCACCACCAATTGTGGCCCCCACACGCGAACACACTGACATCACTAGTCTATCAGTGGAGTAGGTTGATGGCGGCCATGGGTCTATGGAGGTGGTGCCATGTTGTCGGTGATGGGTGCCACCAATGCTCTTGGCCCCTCTCTTTTATTCCCAATTGCTTGGATAAATATAATACCGCCCCTCGGTACAAAATTATCCTAGTGGACTGGGATAACCTTATCGATTGGATATCTGTCTTTTTTTTGTGTACGTGACCAAATGCAGGATATAAACATTTTAATGTATTCCGAACACACGTTGCGGCGTGTCAAAAATAGCCTTAAATCTTAGCAAATGATGGTCACTAATAACTACCCATTGATTGTTGTTATGACGCTGACGGGAGTGGGAGTTTTTTAATGCCCATTTGTTTGGCTTCCAGCACAAGACTGGGATATAATATTGCCGTTAATTAAAGCCGACTCTACACAAAACGCCGTCGTACTCAGCTGCATCACGATAATCCCCCTGACTGTGCACTCTGCAGTCTGCATTTACTCGATTACCAGTTCAAATCTTTACCTCAAATAATAGAATCACATAAAATACTTCTTCTCCAAAATTATTGCTTTGATCTCTCAAAGCATCAAATTCACGAGCGAGCGAGAGAGAGAGAGAGAGAGAGAGAGAGAGAGTCCACCACTATTTCAAAGAAAAGCAGAGGGACTCCACCACTAGGCAAAAAGGGAAGATACCAAGTAGCCAGCATTTCAAAAAAAAAGGAAGCAGCAGAAACAACCACCCTCGACATCAATTCATTCAAACAAGAGTGTAGTGGGATTCTTGATCTGAGGTTGGTTGATGGCGAGTCCTCAATCGGAGAGATTTGCGATTACACCCACTTTCATGGCACCGCCAGGGAGTGGCTCTAGGGTTTTGCGGACCCCACTGAGCGACGAGTCAATCTGGAAGCGCCTTCGTGAAGCGGGGTTCGATGAAGAGTCCATCAAGCAGAGGGATAAAGCTTCACTAATTGCCTATATTGCCAAACTCGAGGCTGAGGTCCGTTTAATTTTGAGAGACGCGCACACCCACATGATTCCTGACTGCTTTTCTTTGTATCTTCTTGATTTTGGTGCACCCCATGTTCTTGCATATTGTGATTCTTTAGTCTTTTCGTTATATTTGTGGGAAAGTTAATAATTTCAAGAAGGATCATCAGTAAATTTTAATAATTTCAAGAAGGATGATTAGAAAATAAAATTTATTGTTTTGGGTATTTGGTTGTAAAGAAACAGCAAGAATAAATAGTGCTTGTTCATTCAAGAAATATAGACAACAAGTTTTCCAAATGGGTATTTATGTGCTGTGTGTGTGTGTGTGTGTGTGGAGGGTGTTTTTGAAGGAAAGCAAACAAGCGGGAAATTTCTTGTAAGTTCTTAGTGATAGTTTTCTGTTATGTACAAACCAAGTATTTATGAATATGGTGTGACTGATTTGGTTAATGCGTTTTCCTACTGGGCAAAAGCTTAAGGTTTATTTTCTTGGTGACATTTATATTGGTTTGTCCATCTGGCTAAATTTTGTGTAGATTTATGACCATCAACATCAAATGGGTCTTCTCATTATGGAAAGAAAGGAGTGGGTTTCCAAGTATGAGCAAGTTAAAGCCGCTGCTGAGTCAGCTGATTTAATTTACAAGCGCAATCAGGTTGCCCACTCATCTACTATAGCAGAGGCAAAGAAACGAGAAGATAGTCTGAAGAAGGCTCTTGGAATCGAGAAAGAATGTGTAACAAATGTATGTTTCTTTATATCAATTTTTGCTGTATGATTTGTTGTCATACTTACTCCCAATTTTTTTATATTCTGTGTAGATTGAAAAGACATTGCGAGAGATACGCACAGAAGCTGCCGAGACGAAGGTTGAAGCAGAGAACAGAATGGCAGAAGCCCGAAGCTTGGTAGAGGATGCTCAGAAAAAACTCTCCGAGGCTGAGTTAAAGCTGCACACAGCACAATCTTTGGAAGCAGAAGCTAGTCGGTATCACCGCACAGCCGAAAGAAAGCTACATGAAGTTGAAGCGCGTGAAGATGATCTTAGGAGGCACATTATATCATTCAAGTCTGAGTACGTCTTCCATTTGTTCTTTTGAAGTCACTCTGTCTCATCATTCTGGAAATCACCCACAGTGCCACCCGCCCACCACTTATATATATATATATATATATATATATATATATATATATATATATATATAGGACCGTGATCCATTGCTAGCGCTAGCACCGTCCGCTATATAATGTAGCGGACGGCCAATTTTCGTCCGCTACATTATGTAGCGGACGGCCAAACAGCGCTAGCAACAGTGCTAGCGCTAGCAATGGATCACGATCCATATATATATATATATATATATATATATATATATATATATTTCTCATTACATGCTTGGATTGTGCTGCTAGCATGTTCTGGACCTATTCCTGAAAGGAAAAGAACGAAGATTAGGAAAAGGTCTGAAAAATGTGAAAGTGGCTGAATCTAAGACATTTCGGACCTTGTGATACTTGATACTAGATGCAAATATTGAATCCATAGTCGGTGTAAACAGAGTCATTTTATAAACTATTGTCCAAAGAAGCTTTATAATGTCTTGCTTCTGAACAGTATCCTTTTTAACATTTCTATAGGTTTGCTTTTCTCATGTTTTACGGTATGCGCTTGAGAAGTTACGAATATGTGATTTTTACTTCTCTCTGTCAGTTCTGATGCTAAGGAGAAAGAGATCCTTCTAGAGAGAGAATCTATATGTGAAAGGAAGAAAGTCTTGCAGCAATCACAAGAACGATTGCTAGATGGACGAGCCTTGCTTAACCAAAGGGAGAATTATATTCTTAATAGATCTCAAGAATTGGCTCGGCTTGAGAAGGAGTTTGAGGCTTCAAAATTAGACGTCGAGAAAGAACTTGGATCTTTGAGTGAGGAAAAAAATAATCTGGAATCGAAGGCAGCTTCCTTGTCAGCAAGAGAGGAGGTTTATATACTATTTTCTCCTCTGTTTTCTCAATGTTATTTGGTGGGTGTGATAAACTAATACATGATGGTTACTTTTGAGCACTCACAGGCTGTAATCAAGAGAGAACGCATTCTTAACAAGAAAGAGGAAGAGCTAATTGTTTTACAGGAGAAAGTTGTGTGCAAGGAGGCTGTGAGTCACTTGTCTCTCAATTCTCAAGTCTTTTTTTACTGCTTCTGCATTTCTATCTAATACTGCTTCTTGGTGAAACACACAGGACCGAATCCAAAAATTGATGGCTAATTATGAATCGGAGTTGAAAACTAAAAAGTCTGAATTTGAAAAAGATATGCAAACCAGACGCAAATTGGTGGAGGAAGAAATCGAGAGCAAGAGACGGGCTTGGGAGTTGAGGGAAGTTGATTTTAGTCAAAGAGAAGAGTTTATCTTGGAAAAAGAGCACGACTTAGAGATTCAATCCAAAGCATTGGCCGATAAAGAGAAGGACTTAACTGAGAGGTCATATTCCCTTGAGGAGAAAGAGAAATGTCTCCTTGGTGCTGAATCAGAGATGGACTTGAATAATAATCTTTTGCAGAAAGAAAAAGAAGAGATCAATAGCATGAAGCTTGACCTTCAGAAGTCTTTGGATTCACTGGAGGACAAGAGAAAAAAAATTGACAATGCGGAAGAGGAAGTGGAAGCCATGAAAAGTGAAACTGACGAATTACTTGCTCTAGAATTAAGGCTTAAAGAAGAGATTGATATAATTAGAGCCCAAAAGCATGAACTTGAGGTTGAGGCAGATGAGCTAAAAGCAGAGAAGGCAAAGTTTGAAACTGAGTGGGAGTCGATTGATGAGAAAAGAGAAGAATTACGGAAGGAAGCAGAACGCATTGCTGATGAGAGAGTAGCCATTTCCAACTTTCTTAAGGATGAGCGTGATAGCTTGAAACTGGAGAAGGATGCTATGCGTGATCAGTATAAACATGATGTAGAGTCACTTTCTCGTGACCGTGAAGCCTTCATGAGTGAAATGGAGCATGAGCGTTTAGAGTGGTTCAGCAAGATTCAAAAAGAACGCGCAGATTTATTGCTGGATATTGATATGCAGAGAAGGGAGCTAGAGAACTGCATTGATAAGAGACGTGAAGAAATAGAAAGTTATCTTCTGGAAAAAGAGAGAGCATTCGAGGAAGAAAAGAAGAACGATCTCCTGTATATCACTTCTCTTAGGGAAACAGTGACAAAGGAAATGGAACAAGTCAACCTACAAATGAAACGACTTGATACTGAAAGAAGAGCGATTAATTTGGACCGTGAAAGAAGGGACAAGGAATGGGCAGAGCTAAATCATTCCATAGAAGAACTTAAGGCACAGAGGCAGAAGTTGGAGGAACAGAGGGAATCATTGCATACAGATAGAGGAGAGATTATTTCTCAGATTGAGCATTTGAAGGAATTAGAAGATTTGAAAGTGATCCAAGATGATATTGCTGAAGATGAGATTCAAAAGGCTAACAAAGAAAAACTTTCTGCAAGAAGACTTCTGAAGCGACAGGCTGAATTTGATTCAGGTTGCAACATGGATGATGGCGATGCACACAATTCGTCTTCAAGAAAAGGATCAGATATTGCCTCTTCTCCTCTCTCCTCTCCTTTCTCAATCCTCAAACGATGTGCTGGTACTCTACTAGAGCGAACACAAAACCATAAGAAAAGGAGGCAGCAATCAGAAGATATTATAACTCCCAGGTACCTGTCTTACTCTGCGATAATTTAAGTTAATATATGAGGTCTTTTAACTGCCTTTTTATGATTTTGCTTACTTCCACATTCTTCTTCTAGTACACTATCAACAAAAGTAAATGTACTAGAGAATGCGCATGCAGAGGAGTCACCAACTCAAATGCCAGTTGGTGCCGAGGAGACCACTGTATATGTTGATACAATCTTTGCAATTCAAGAAGTAACCTCCGTAGATGGTGGAAGAGTCACCTGGGACAGTCAGGTAACATCTGGATTTCCTAGAGAGCGATGAGTGTAATGTTTTGGCAATTCCATATTGTCACGGACTTCAACTGAGAAATTTTTTTTTTTTTTCCATATCGAGAAGAATATTCTTCACCGCCTTATTGATAGTTTTATTTAGATATTACATTTGGTAGAGTGGGGGCCATATGTGAGTTTGCAGTGAACTGTTATGATCTAATCGAAGTTAAGTGACGTGCTGCTACATATATCAAATTGTAGCAACGTAAGAGTTCCTCAACCTTATTTTAACCTGTTGGAAACTGGGGTTGATCATGTGGGTATGATGATATGTAGTGGACTTGGAAGATACAAACATAGGATATTGAAATGTATCATATTGCTTATAAATAATTTTCTTAAGACTTGCCTTTCAGAGATCAAAATCGGATTAGTGTTATTAAGACTTGCCGGTGGGAAAGAAAGTTCAGGTGGATAATTGAAATGCAAAGCTATCATCTAAGCGCGAGATTATGATTTGCTCCTATTGGACAGTACTTGATCCACTGAAGATGAATAGTTAGTGGTTTATATTTGGATCACATAATGGAAAATCCTGACGCAATTTTTTGTGCCGTGTCCCAATTATATTAATTTTTTTTTTTTGCTTTTTCATAGTTTATTCTACTCAGAATATTGAAAAGAACTATTGATTCAGAATTAGTATACCCGGTAATGATTTTCTTGAAGGCAATTTCCTAACAGTTCTGCCTGATATATATTAAACTTTATCTAATCCAATCTGAATTTGACTTTTAACTATCATTAGTGTTACTATTTTTGGGGTGGGGGTCAGGGTTAAGGCAAATATCATTGCAAAAGCACAAAAGAGGGCGCGATCTGTCCCAAGATGTATACGTGTCAGCAGTTAATCTCTTTGCGTGTCTTAATTAAACGTGCTACAGTTCCTTTCTCTCCAGACACACCACATGAGGGAGGAAGGAGTAGTCTCTCATGTATCTTTTCTCCTTTTACACCTCCTGTACAGGCTTCAACTCAAAGATAGCTTCTTTTCACACCTCGCCACCTAGGCAATCTCGAAATGAGAAGCACAAAAATGTCACAGCTCCTTAGTAACAGGGAAATATCGATAGTATATCCTATGAATCCTTTCTCTGTAGATATGTGCACTTTTTCTAGCTTTTATAACAGAGCAGTCGCTGAAAGGAAAACAGTAATAGTGTCGCAGCTCCTCACTGAGTGGGTAACATAGGAAGCATATATTTCTGCGTTCCCCATTTAACTTAAATTTTCTTCCTCTTGAACAAGTCATCTCCAGTCAAGATGGTTTCCAATGCAGTTTAAACTTTGAAGATTGTTTCATGAGTTTGCTTTATTTTCCTTCTCTAGAAAGCCAAAGATAATGTACGACTATTATTTGAGGATATTTTCATTCTCTTCTTCTTCTGGAAAATGCTACCCAAACAAGTTTGTGTGATAGTGTCATGCTGTAGACAAATTATAATCATGCTTGGTTCTGCAAAGTTGAGGGACCAGCGTGAGCAATTGGTGAAATGGGACCATTTGTACTGTTTAATTCACTAGTTTATGATGTGCCGGTTCAGATACCGCCCTTGCTCTTTTGAGACAAAACCTCAGAGAAGCTTCTAAGCCCCCGCTAAGATTTTGAACCATGTCTAAATGATACTAGTAATATATAAGAGCCTGCTGTGGTGTCTTATGCAACAAAGGCGTCTATGCAGTAACTTGCTTTTGGTGGATGGTAATGTCATATCTTAAGATCCGACTGTTGCGGTCCACTGTTGCGATTCTTTCCTCCCTTAGCAAGATAGTTGCTGTTAACTTCATCTCGTGTCATCTCATACATGTTGCGGCATTAGTCTCAGCTATATTTTTGTTGGAGAAGTTGATATGACAATACACGTGTTGAACTGATGCTTGTCACATGCATTACATGTCATGTTGACAAAGTATTCTTATGACTTGTTGCTGCTTCCTTGTTAGTAGTACTATGCCTTCTTTCTAAATTTATTGATCTCCATCAAACCTTCTACCCTGTAATGTGGAATTGATGTATGCTGCCTCCTTGTTCGTCCTTGATTGCTATTTGTTTGTGCCCTTGCACATTATTTTTTAGTCACTTATCTTCTACACTTTTGCAGCATCAACAAGAAGCTATGCCTGAGGTTAGTAATGAGAAGGTTGAAGATAAAGGTGAATTCAGACTAGTTGAAAATGGCACGGTGAAGCAACAAGTTGAATTGGCGAAGTCTAAACAAAAGTAGTTTTGAAGATTGCTTTCAACATGAAAGTGTTTTCTCTTTCCCCCGCCTTTTAGCTTGCCTTTTTGCTGACCTGGATTAAGGTTTGTGAAGTCCTACCTTATTTCTAATTAAATCTTCGCTTCAGGTGTAGTACAGAAACGTAGAAGTCAATAGTAGAGGCTTACAGGGTTTTCTCTTTAGATGTCGCTGGGTTTCTGTTTGTGCTGTAGCTCAAACATGTATATTTCTCTGTTCGGTGTGATGTTTATGCGTGAATTGGTACGTCGGGAGGTGTGTGGTGTGGTGTAAGATGGAGGATTTCGTGTTGTATGCTGGTATGTAGTTTTGCTTCTTACTTGGTTCTATTAATAGAGGTTTTTGCTTTTTTCTTTTTCTTCCTTGAGAGAAGTAAGAAATATATACCAAAGAAAAAGCATTTTACAGATGAATGTGCAAGGCCATCGGACTAAACAAAAACAAATTTATGTGAAGAAACATTAAGGACGATAAGTAGCCCTAACCATAATTACAGCAATGGTGCGATTCAGGGAGGCAGAGGAGGCTGAAAACACCAAATCATGCCTGCTTCAACTCCTGACCTGAACTGGAAGTAAAAACGCCAGTGCCGAGGATAGCTGCAGGACACCTTCAGTGCCTTGGGCAATATGTACGAAATGGGTATCCTGACTGCAATTAGCACAGAAGATGATGAATAGCTTTATCATGCGCATCAGACCTGTGTATCTATACAAGCAAGTCTGAGTGAGAAACAAGGATAATGATGTGCGAATAGATATGTTGTAGAAGCCATTTAATAGCTCGAATCATAGCCTCTACTGTTGCAAAAGTTTCATTAGGTGAGCAAATGACATGAGAATAGGCATCAGATGGAACCCAGTCGGTATTAAAAGCAACAAAACCAATATCAAAAAGCAACTGATTGGCCAAAAGGCTGGCATTTGATGTACTACCACCAGTGTGAACAACTGAGATGGCCCATGCTACAGTATTCGGTGGAAAGGGGCAAGCACAAGAGTTGAAAACATCACAGGGATTAGAGGAAAGTAAAAACGCTCAAAAAGCATTAGATAATCTCTATTATTCGAAGGAGTCCTATGATCTAATTTTCGGATGCATTGAACGAATCGGGGCTTCGCCCTGATACCGCAAAGCAGTTCATGACCTTTGACCAAGATGGTGGCTGAGCAAACTTTTAAGTCTTCGGAAGATAAGATCATTTCTACCACACCAAATGGACCATAACCGAGCAATAATGCCGACAAGTTCGGACATCTGCGAATTGTAGCAGAAGATTGGCTTTCCGAAACAATGAAAAATTCAGTCCCGGGCAAAAGAAAAGCAGGGGAGGCCATCAGGATCAAAACGTTGTTGCCAAATTGGCTGAACTTGACAGCATCGAAGAAAGAGATAGTCTTGAGTTTCTGGAAATTAAAAACAAAGTGGGCGGATGTCAGAAGCCTGACAATTTCTTTTAGCCAAAGCGAAGGAGACAGGAAGCCGCTGACGAAGAAATTGCCATACAAACATTTTCAGTTTCTCCCGAGTTGTCATTTCTCAAAATTTTTACCTAACTCCCATAGGCGAGGCATGAACTAAATTTGCCTTAGTAGCAGACTCCTTAGCTAGCTGCTTACGGACATTACGGAAAATTTTCGTTGCATAACATATGGCTAGAACCGTAGATCCTACACCTCTCGCGTCCGAATCACCCGTTGTAAAATTAAAGAGACTATAGAAGGTGGGAATGTAACAAGCATGAGTTGTACATTCCAGAGATTCGAAAGCTGAATGAATAGATCAGGGACAAGCCAATGCGCATTAGCCTTAGTACAAAAAAATTATAACTGGTCCAGGGATTTCTGATGCAACCACCAATCCATCTAGACAGAAATAGAACGTCCATTTCCAGTTTGGCACTGAACACCATGCTTAAGAGTCCTTTGACCAATCAATAAGCTACGCCAAATCCAAGAATCTTGTCGAGGGTTACTAGCATTGAGGAAACTACACTGACATAAGTACTTCCCTTTAAAGACCTGAGCTAAAAAACTCTCTGGATTGGCCCAAAATTCCATGCATGTTTAACTAATAACGCCTGATTAAAAACCTAAAAATCCCGAAAGCCTAAACCCCCTAGTTTTTTAGGAAGGCACAAGGTAGATCAAGATAACCAGTGAATAGACTTCCGAGAAGCATCCCGTGACCACCAAGACCTAGCCAAAATTCGGTCGAAACTGCTTATAGACATATACTGGAAATTTGTACACTGACATGTAATGTACAAAGAGTGAAGACAAGACAGATTGAACTAAAGTCGCCCCGCCCGCTTTATTGAGCAACATACCCAACGGTGAGTGCACCTGTCTTGCACCCGTTGCACAATACCACTAAAGATATCCTTTTTTTTTCACCCCAATATCTAAGTCAATGCCCAAATATTTCCCAATGCTTGGCTTTGCTTCAAATTCAAATCCCTACTGGATGAGAGACCTGAACTCAACTGAGGCGTCAGGGCTAATCGAAAGACTATACTTAACCCAATTGATTAGCTGACCATGCATTAGGTTTTTGCTAAATAGTAATCGCTTGTATATATGTCCAGAGGTTTGCTTTCACGACGCTACTTGGGCCTACGCTAACATGGGTTATACGTTTCCTCCTTAATTCTTACCGGCTGAGCTGAACTAACTGGCATTCATAATTGCGTGCTGTCTTTTTTTTTTCTTGGTGGGGGTGAGAGCTAAAGCGGTGTTTGAGCTCAATTTTGTTGTTAAATGTCGGTTTATATTTCCTTTAGCAGCACATGTGGAGCTCGAATACGACAGGGGAGCTCAAATATTGGTTTAGTGCTAGTGCGAAAGCCTATCGAGTTCATGCCAAAAGTAGTTTGCGTTTTTTTCCCGTTTTGAGAAATAGCTCAGACACCCAAATATTGTTTCGGTTAACACCAAAAGTAATTGGCAACAGGGCTAACCTATAATCATAGCACTGTAAATTATAAGAACATATGCAAGGTCCATATGCTCTCCCCCAATTTTAATATGCATGCCATCTTTCGCAAGATCTAGAAAATTGTCCAAATTATTGTAGTGCAAACAAATGTGAAGGAAAAAGAGAGAACACCACCCGCGGTCACTGAACTATGAGTCAAATTTTACTTTGCCTTTTCGATCTTCATTTGTGTTATTTTTCGTTAATAGAGTCGCTAGTCTATCTAATTTGCCTATTCTATCGTTCTGTTAGCTATTGTTAGGTTTTGCTCGTAAAATTAGCGCATAACAGACACATGGCACCTTAAAAATTGGGCAAAATTGTCAAATAAACCACAAGAGAGTCCATCTTCTTTTTTTTTGGGTGTGTTTGGATGAAGTATTTTGACAGGAGATTTTAATATGACTCGGGATTTGAAAGTACAAATCCACTATTTGGTAACTATAAAAGAGATTTGTAAAATATTAGAAGGGATTTGAAAGTAGGATTACCTTCCATAATTCAAGCCTTTTTTGTTTCTACCAAAAAAAAAGCCTTTTTTGTGCTACATGTTTTTTTACTTTTCTAACCGTTCATCATTTTCTCTCCCCTTCTTTATTTATCGTACTCATCTATTTGTCATATTTTGTTTCATTAATCTATTTGTAATTCATTTATTTCATAATCAATTATTTCAGTCAATGCCCATCTCCAAAATTTGCTAAACATTAAACATTACAAATTTTGAGATTTCAAATGCAAGGATTTTAAATGAAGGGATTATAAACATCATAGTATTTTAAAATTCTTTACCCAAACACAATCTTAATTCAGAATAACTACTTACCTCTAGCTACCACCATCGTAACCATCAACATATTTACTCAGTTACCTCCATACCAACGATCTAAAAGCAACCCAAAATTACTACCACACCACTGTTCACCCGAATTATTGGAACATAGAGCATACCCCTGTGGTGTGAGTACAACAACAGCTGAATGAAAAATCAAAATCAAAGGCGGCCAAATTGTATCTATAGTTAAAATGTACCAAAGCTATGATGGTGGATTTGGTTGGTACAAATCGTAATGGCGGAAGTGATGGCGTGGTGGTGGGTGGCAAGGTTTTGGAGCAAGGAATGGGCTGTGAAACTAGCGAAGTTGGTGAATTTATTAGGTTAAGGAACCAGTTGGGATGTGGGGACGACAGCATGGTGGGTGTGGGGGTGGTAGTGGAATAATGATGGTGGCATGGTGAAGTTGGATGTTAGTGGCGGCCGATGAACGCGGTGACGAGCGGTGATGGGGTTTCGATGGAGGCAGGGTGGGGCTAGGAGGTTATGTCTGGGGTTTTATTGGCAGTGAAGGTGTTAATGGCATTTAGGTAGCAGGGACTAAAAGTAGTGGGGTTGGGTTGGATGGTGATTAGAGGATACTAGTCAGTAGCAGAGCTAGAACTTAGAGGGGTGTTTGGGGTTAATTTTGGGATGGTCAAACCCGATTTAATCTAGATTAAATCAAGTGCGTGAGTGTTTGACAAAAGAATATGAGATTTAATCTGGCTAAAAAAGTTAAAAACTGATTAAATCCATAATCCTGGAAAGTGAGGATTATGAAATAATCACTTTTTTCATAATCAGGTTTGACCTTTTAATTTACCATCCTATCCCCATATTTTTCCCACGAAGACATTTCATACTTTTTTTACTAATAATTGGGTGTGACTTTTAATTAACTTCTGGAGTTATATTCTTTTTTACGCTGACAAAGAGAGGGACCGTAACAGTTCATTAGCAGCCGCCTTCTTCCTCCGCACCATTTATGTACGTTCTTCTGCCTTTAATTCAGAATATGAAGTGACAACTTTTGTAGGTGGTTGTTAATAGCTTCTTCAATAAATTTTTTGGTACATTGTAGTTATGTTCAAATGAAAGTTATGTTAACATTACTTCACTAAATGAATATTAGAAACTTTATTCATGTAGTGTCCTTTCTGGTCATTTTTTCATATCAAAACTAATTTAATCACTTCTTATCCAAACACTTTTTTGTAACTTTAAGCTAGTTCATAGTTAATTTTGTCAAATAGTAAACTAATTCTGCTTAAAGCAGGTTATATCTGATTTTGAAAACTGATTTAGATTTAAGCCAAAATATGCTTTTCAGAATCAATCCCAAACGGTCTTTTATTCTAAAAGTGTGCATCGAGGAGAAAACATGAGAATAATTGTATGTATACCCTTAGGTTTGCGTGTATACTCTACTTGGTTCCTTCCTTTTATTGTTTCAATACCTATTGAATCCTTGAACAAAAAAATCATGTCATTTTAAACCTTCGGACTAATTTAATTAAAAAAATCTAATAGTATTAATCATATGCATGGCGGGTGATCACTCTAGAAGGAGGGGCAATACGGTAAAAACACATAATCTTGTAACTAAGGGCCTGTACGCTTACGAGATTTTTTTTCTGTATTCTATATTCTGTTTTTGGTTTCCAGAATTTAGTATTCAGTTCTAAAATCGTATTGTGTACTTTTACTTTTTTCCGTATCTACTTTTTCAATTTTTTCTGTACGTTTATCATTTTCATTTTCATTTTCGTTTTCGTTTTCACCAACTTTTTTCTAAACCAATTCATTAATGGACCCCACTATTTCCATTTCTAGGAAGACCCGGTGAAATGGGTGGTCTAGTTTGGTGGTGTTTGTTGAAACAGGGTGGTAGATATGAGGGAGAAGATGTGGTATTCTGACTAGGAGAATACAGTTCGAGGAAAAAGGTGAAAACACCCTTTGGGTGTTTTCAGCTTTTTTGACACTATTTGAAAATTTTATCAAAAACAGAACCGAAAAAACGTAAACATACACGAAAAAGACATCTTTTTCATCATCATTACAAAAATGAAAACTGAAAAACGTAAACGTACAGCCCCCCTAAACAACCCAAAAACGTATTTTTCTTCTCCTTCCATTGCTCTACAGACATAAAATCCTTACCGGCTACGCCACCACGATCATTGAAATCCCTACGACGAACTCTGCCCCAACCATTGGAGCGCGTTACTTCATCTTCTCTTTGACCTCCTATGAACCAACACCACCTATCCCACCTATCACCACCACCAACGACCTAACTTCTACTACTCATCACATATAACCACCACCACAAATCCACAATCGAACTAGTAAAACGAAACTCCGTTGTCCACCACCACCACCACCATCGAAATCCAACTCAATATCCACGACAGGTTATTGTTGATTGCTAATTGCTACAACATTAAGTCGAAAAAAAGTTGTCCAGGCCACCGCAGTCCATCGATGGTAGTAAGCTCGTGGTGGAATGACATGAATGCCTTAATTCGACTCCCAAGTGGTTTCGAATTTGGACCTACTGGTGGTCCATTGGCCATTCGGCAGCAATGGGCTCGCAGTGGATGAGATAGATGTTGTTCGGGCTTGTAGCAATGATGACAATGTGATGATGAGCACAAATGTGACATTAATTGCAAAATTGCTCTGGTTTTAAGTGCAACGGTGATAACAGTGGTGATTTTGTTGGGTGAATGAGGTGCTGGTCAAATTGGGTCTCGATCGTAGTGGGTTTGATTGTAGTGGCTGGGACATTGGGGAATTGGTCGCATTAAATTCATTAAGGGAGTTTTGTTTGTCATGGCATACTAGTTAGGCCGCGATGGTGGTTGCTATGGCATGAGGGTGATAGGCGGGGCGTTTGTGTTCAGGATGCGAGTTTGGCTTAAATCTTGTACATTGTTTAAAGAGAGGCTTTCAATTTTTTCTATACTCGGTGACTTTTCAATTTGACCCTTGAAAAAACAATAAATGAGAGCCCTTTGACATTTTCCATCCACAATAGGTCATTTAGAATACATAATTTCTTGAAGGACTAGGTAGGTATGAAAAAGAGAGGGATCAAGTGGGTTACAAATGCAAACATAAAGGACATACATGTAACTATTCGTAAAATTTTCAAAAGTCAATTATTTATTTTTAATTGTTTACTTATGTTTGAGCTCCACTTTCGATGATCAAGGTCTATAAAGTGTGTGAAACCAATAAAACAACCCTAGAGGGGGGTGAATAGGGTTTATGAAAATAAATGAGGAATTTAAACTAAACAAAATCATAAATCCCAATCAAACGAAGTAATACTTCACTGAAGATGCTAACCAAACAATCTCAAACAATTAAAGAGCAATAAGTAAAGAGATTGAGTTAGAGATATACTTGACAAGGAGATTTAAATGGTTCGACTTGAACTACCCTCAAGCCTACATCCACCTTTTCAAGGAAGTCCTTTGCACAAGCACTAGAATTCACTAGCAACAATCTTTATCCGAGTCAAGATCAAAACCCTTACAACACTTGGTGATATCCCCATACCAAGCACAAGCCTTGAATCCACAAAGCTCACCCAAGACTTAACAAACCCAAGCCTTGACCATAATCCTTTTACAAAGATCAATTGTGTACAAAGAAACCCTCTTGAAAGAAAATGAGTACAAATGAAGCTCTAGTACAAAAGAGAGATGAGAGAATTGATGACTTGAAGAATGCTCACTCTCAATCAAAGAATTGCTCACAAAGATGCTCTCTTTAATGATGTAAAATCATGAAAATGAAGAGAAAAAGTTTAATCTATGAGCCTTGATGTTTCTCTAATGAATGGAGGCTTAGAATGTGATTTTTCATTGTGTATGATGAAGCCCCAAATTATTTATATAGAGAATGTATGAAATATAGCCGTTATAAGCATTATATGCGAAAAACTGTCATTGCAATCGACTGTATTCTCAATGCAGTCGACTGGGTTCCCTCTAAAATAGCCGTTGGAGTTTTGTCCTCGAAAATAGCTGTTGGAGTTGAATTTTAACCAATGCAATCGACTCTATTTCAACGCAGTCGACTGTAATACCCTACTGCCTTTTGACTGCCTCACGGAACCCCCTTTGCTATTTTGGGCATAACTTTATCTAGAAAAATCGGATTGAGGTGCCGTTTTTTGCGTTAGAAAGCTAATGAAAAGTTTTATCAAAATATGAAAAGATTAACACCAAATTTTGTTTTGAGAAAATTTGAGTGAGCTCCAAAGTTCACTCAGTTTTAAGAACCATGCTTGTGTGAAAGGTTATGAACTCACATGCAATGCACAAGGTGTCCTAAGGTCTTTTTAGGTCATAGTTATCAATTCAACCATCAAACCAAGACTAGTTACATAATAGTAAAGATCAATCATAATCGTAGTAACTTAGCCTTTGCATTTTTTTTTGCTCTTTGACATAGGACTTGATGAAGCTTCCATAGTATGTCCACTATAACTTTAAGCTTCTTTGGCTTCAATCCATCTATCCAACTTCTCAAATGTGTCTTCATGAGTGTCATGTATATATTTACTAAGAATCCACTCAAAGTACACATTAGAACATAATCAATGTGTAGTTATCATCAAAACAAGATGTAAGCCTAGGTTATCCAACCATAGGGCTAACAATCTCTCCCTTTTTTAAGCTGACAAACATTGATTCTATATAAAGTAAGATGTATCATATGGTAGTCAATTAAGCATAAAAATCTTACTTAGAACATTCAATCATCTCTAGTATACTCAAGACACGTCAATTTATCTCATATAGCAATTAAGCTCATAGCTAGCTTCCCTAGCTAAAACAAGATATGTTATTCCCTTAATGTTCTCTCAAAACACACAATCATATATCATATAATATCAAGATTATTTCTCCCCCTTTGTCATCAACAAAAGGACAAAGGTATGCACATGTGAATAGATAGTTATAAGCAAGTTAATGCGTAAAGTGCATATAACTCATGAACTTCTACGGATGACATCAAGAGTTCTTTCATGTTTCAAAGAAAGATATGCAATGTAGCTCAATAATCTCTTTTACTTCATGCATATTTCAAGAGTAACAAGAAAGTATATGATTTAAGCATGTAAGCTCCCCCTTATTAAGTTACCATATGCATACTCCATCCTAATGTAAACTCCCCCTCAATCAATGCATGTCAATCATATCCAACAAACACAACTAAATGTATAACCGAGTCATGCTCCATTTTTGGCATTACCAAAAGGGGTGTGTGCGTAGGAATGACAATATAAAGCATTAAGACGACATAATTTCAACATGAAATTTTCACAAAGCGAATAATAGTCATCAACACTCAACATTTCTAATGTAAGTGCAAGAGGATCATACATCGTCATCTAAATCCTATAGGTATCCAAGATTATAACATAGAGAAGTAAACAATCAAGGACTCACAATTTAGACCATAGTTCGCATGAATTCTCAAAAAGCAAATGATTTTATAGATTTGGCAATTTAAGCATACTTGATAACATATAAGTTTAGCACATAGTACAATGTTGAGAAGATCATTAAGTTTAGCTCATGAGTGATCATTCTTGAAGTCCGTTTTCTTTGACAAGCTTTGAAGCTCTCCTAATTTGAAGTAGCATGTCTAATCTTGAAATGCTTACTCTCCCTTAAGATTTAGCCTGTTGCTCCTCCTTCTAAAAATTTTCTTGGAGCCTTCTCCTTATTACTATTTGCCTTTGCTTTGAACAACATACAATTACAATTTAGGTCTAACTTTTGGTACCCACATTTTCTTGGGTCCATAAGTGTTAGTCTTAGCAATGTTAAGAAACTCTTTAACAACCCACATTTTCTTTACACCTCCAACATAAACAGTTTTACAAGGACAATAACTAGTCATTGTATGCCCTTTCTTGTTGCACCAACCACAACGTGTAAAAGGTGTGCAATAGTTCTTAGGATTTCTTGTTTGAACATTTAATCTAGCTTCTTGTTTAAAAACTTTAAGAGATAAGGTGAAAGGATCTAATCCAACACCGCCTTGGTTAAGACAAACTTTTTGGTGTCAAAGCATGACATCCAAGTTGTTTTTACCATCAATAAAATTTTCAAGATATTTTTTTAAATCACAAATCTTAAGCCTTAAAATTTCATTTTTTTTTCTAGAATCAAACTATCACAAGAGATTTGTTTCATGCTAGTAATGCTTGCAATCAATTCAATCAAATCATTATTTACAGGCTCCACGTATATATGGCTAGATATGCATTCATTCTTGGCTTGCAACTCATTATTTTCACTTTTTAAGTCATCTAGCTCTTTTGAAATCGCATGCACTTGTTTTTTCAAAGCACCATTTTTCTTAGCTAATTTTATGGATTCTTCATATAAAAGAGTATAAGCATCACAAATATCATCATTGGAGCAATTGCTATCACTATCACTATATGAAGAATTTACCTAATCATTTTTTCAGCCATGAAGCATAGATTTGTATCTCTATCATCGAAATGACCACCTTCATCTCCACTTGAGTCATTATCACTACAAATGATGGCCTCGATTGATATCTTTATGGAGTGCTTTTTTCTTGTCTCATTCTTCTTCTTATTCTCCCTTGAGGTGCTCTCCATGCTTGACCCGTTTTTACTCTTGTGCAAGTTTCTATCTTTTTTATCCAACCATAGAGTTAAGAGTGTGGTTATAGAGCCACTCTAGCGATAAAAAATGGAGCTAAAAAATCACTAATTATTTTTTGTTTATTTGTGTAAGTTGAACTTGCAACATAACGGAATGGAATCCTTTCACCAATTTCATAATTTTTAGGTGGGGATTTTCATCTTTATATCCTAAAATGCCCAATTTAGAGGAAAGAAAAACAAGAACAGCATGTGGGCATGTGCCCACTATTACCACCTGTTGGCTCCATCACCGATGGTGTTGGTGGTGGTTATTGAGTGGCGGGTGATGATCATATAACATCACCAAAAATAACATAGAAACATTTTTAAAAAAAGATAGAGCTAACTACACACCATTTTGCTCCTAAAGGGTCTAAAAGCAACTCTAATTATTTTGTAGTCACAAAAGAATACAAGTTTAGTGAATGTGTGAATCTAGCTCCACTTGAAAAGAAAAATCACAATTTCTCCTTCGTCTTAAAAAAAAAGAATTACAAGAAAGTGAAGGTTTTACACCTAAATTAAAGGTCAAAAGACCGCTTAAAAAGGCGCTACTAACCTCAAGCCAATAGAATGACCTGATTTATCAACGAGTTTAGTGACCATAATGACCTAAGTCAAAATTCAGCGATTAAAGTAGAACTTGGCCCATCTTCTAACAGTTGTTACTCTAGTTCTCTCTTGTTCTTCAAATTAACGAGTACTCGCTCATTTACGTCTGCAAGTATTCGGTTCGTTTAATTTTAAGAGCTGCTCGAGCTCGACGCCTTAAAACCTTGCTCATGTTCGGTTCAATAAATTTTGTAAATTTGGGCTTGACTCGGATAATTAAACGAGCCGAGTTCAAACTCGTGCTCGTGTCTGTATTAAGCTTGGATTCGTATTCATCGTCGTCTAACTAACATAAACTTGAAATAAAATTTCAAATCTCGGAATATTATACAGATGGATGATAAGAGAATTCAAGAACCAGAGGCAAACTCCATTCATTTTGATTCAGACCTTAGAAAAAAAAGAAAAAATAATAATAATAAATTCATTGTCCAGTTGATGCTACTGGTCAACCAGAGGCAAACCCAAAAAGGGCTCGAGCCATCGAAACACAGAAGAAGAATAACAAGAGCTGCAGCAGCAACATGGAGTGCGGCGCCGTTTTTGCTGGTCTCCACTCGAACCGCCTCCTCTCCCTGTTATCGTCGCGCGCCTCCGCCTCCACGCTACCGCCACCTCCTTTCGCCGACGGAAGACACTTTTGCCCTCCGCTTCTCAAGGCAATTCACTGCTCTTCTCTCCCTCTTTGATTTCTTCTGGCAATGGCATCTTGGGGATGTTGTTGGAGTGTTTAATTACCTTTTTCTTTTTTTCGTGTCTGATTTGTTTATTCAGCTTCCGAGCCAGTCGCATTTTGCTTCGTGTAGTAATAAGCAACATTCTTCGAACAGTATTCATGTGGCCTCTCCTGCGAGGTACCGGTCAATTCCTTTTGCATGTAACAGATTCCTTGTAAAGTAAAATTTTACGTGTCTTTTTTTTTTTTCGTATAAACAATTGAACTCGAATGGTAATTACTGATTTGGGTGGTGACGAGTCGAACTAGGGTGAAGACTGTGGAGAAGTCGATGATTACATGTTTAAATGCTATGTTAGGGATTCGCAATAGCAAAAGCGAAAAGCTGTGAAACAGACAAAATTTTTGTTTTTTCTTTTTGTTAGTTGAAGAAGGTTTAGTGATGTAACTCTGTCGAAGGTCTGTGAACTCTTAGTGTATTAAGAGACCTGTCATTTTAAAGAGAGAGGGAAGGATGTATGTAATTGATTACATTAGACACATAAGGAAGTACTATGAAGAACATGAACCTTCAACAAGCGGCAGATTGGTTGGATCGATAGTTAAACAGTATCACGTAATGAAAGCTCTCATCTAAAATGTGGTAACTGAATCCTAGAAGTATCCGGGCCTTAGTTGCACAAAGCGGGGGCGGGGGCGGGGGCGGGAGCGGGAACGGGAACGGGGGCGGGGAAGCGTAAGCACCAAGAAGAATCTGAGGTTGGGAGCGCCTTGAATAAATAAATGCGTAAAGAGTATTATCATTTGTTTAGTATATTTTACATAGACAGCAACAACAGACAAGGAGACTTTAAGGACTTGAAGGAAGAGAGAAACAAGGAATTGAGTTGAAAAGAGCTTGATTTTCATGTATTCTATCACTTGTTCCATGCATCTCTATCCAGCTAGCGGGATCGAGTTCCCATCTTAGCTTGGGACGAGATCCCATGGAGCTCTTAACTTGGGATCGCAAAAGCGAGTTTCCGAGAGAGAAACGTCACTATATTAGGAGTTTCCTGCAACTAAGATCCGGGCGCAGAGGTGGATGATAATTGCATGAGGATGCTAGTTGGTGGGGGTAACTGAAGAGAATTCAACATAACTTGGTGATTCTATGTGAGGTAAAGGATGTGATGCCAAAGAAAGTGGGTTTGCAGTCGACGTGGAGGTGTCATAAGGAATGCAGTTCGAGTCAGATGCCAAGTATGCTAATGTGGGATACAACAAGGATGGAATAAGGGCAAAAACAAAGGGCTTCCCAGACAGTGCCTGAGAATGGTAGTGCTACGGGGGCCATGGCGTGGGATAAATATACGGTGACAGTCACTGTCTGATGCTTAGGTCCAGAGTCAAGGGTCTATATGTTTCTCTCTCTAGAATTCTAGAATAAGAAAGTGAATGTGAGAATGAAAGTCTGAAAATGTGAAGTCCTTCAAATGAATTCTCAAGGCCCCTATTTATAGAGGTTGAGACGATGATGTCATCAACCGACACATGGCGCTCACCGAGAGTGACACGTTACTGGGGTCCATAGGTGCTTGTGCTTCACGGACTTTCAGATCGCATATTCACCCGGCTTGTCCTGCACATCGTTGGTGTCTGTCTAGAAAGATCGGCCCACGTAGCGCCGGTGTGGCCAAAGAGTCCCCTTATCTAACCACCAGTCCAAAGCCCTTGCAGCGTCCCGCTGGGCGTTGAGAGACGTCGAGAACCTAGCAGCGTTGGGGAAGACCTGATGCTCAACTGTCAAGCAGACTAGGCCCGATGTTCTATGAAGACCTGCTTCTGTCTTGGAGTGACGCGAGGGTCATAGTCCCTAGGCGTGCCGATGAAAGCCCTCAGTGCCGGAGCATTTAGGCTAGACGCTGACATCCTGGTGGAGATAGTGTACTGGAGGAGTCACCTATCCCGCGGGTGAGTCCTCGTGCCGGAGCACTCGGAGCGTGCCAAGGTAGTGTCTCCTGAGGAGTTGCCTACCTGACGGGCGAAAGTAGCATCCTGGAGGAGCCGTCTACCTGGCGGAAGGAGAGTTTTCATGCCGAAGCACTTAGAGCTCCCTGGCGAGGATAGTGTCCCGGAGAAGTCGCCTACCCGACGGGCCGAGGTAGCATCTTGGAGAAGCCGTCTACCTAGCGGAAGGGGAGTTTTCATGCCGTAGCACTTTGTGCTCCTTGGCCAAAATAGTGTCTCGGACGAGTAGTCTATCCCCGTCGGATATTACACACTCTGGGGAGTGGTTCGAAACATGTTTCATGACCAAGGCAAGATGCGCATGGTGTTGTGAAAGGATAGACTAACGCAACGGGCATGGTAGTGTGACTGGATGATAGGGGGTGTGACTGTATAAGCAGCATGACGCATGGGCGCGGCGGAGTGAGTGCAGTACTGGCGGCATGGCAGTGTGATAGAGAGCCAGGGGACGCGACTGTATCAGTGGCGTGGTGCATGGGCGCGGCGGAGTGTGTGCAGTGTTGGGGCCAAGTGACATGGAAACGACATAAGGGGGCTACAAGTGTCGCAGAGTCGGGCGTCGTGCCGGGGGCATGTAAGGCGAAGTCGGGCGCAGTGGTCCAAATATGCGCAGGAGGCCGAGGCAAGCCGGCTAACCGGGACTGCCGGTTGACCAGGGCCAGTCGGCCGGAGTTACCAGACGGGATAGCAGAGGTCCTAGTGTGTATAGCCAGGATGGGATAGCAACATGATGCTTCTTAGCATTGATTATCCTAGGCATGCCTAGGCACAAGGCATAGGAGTGTCATTCGCCTAGGGCTAGGCAAAGAGGCGCTTGCCTTGTGCGCCTGAGCGCAAGGTAGGGGTGTAGCCTAAAAAAAGGCCTAAAAAATAGAATCGTTGATTTTTGAATCGTGGCATCATCTCAATCGGTCATTTTTTTAAATTCTTTTTCTTGTAACGTAATAAATCAATATCTAAACCCAAAAAAAAAGGAAAACCTACAAATCAAGCGATTCTCATGTTGCTATTCACTGTGCAAGTAGATCTACTTCTTTAGCTCACCTTATACATAGATGAAGAAGATGAATTGATGAAGAATCTTGGGGGTATGATTCCCTTTGAAGAAAGCACCGGCCCTCATTAATGATGAGGATGGCGGTGTCATGTTCACTTAAGATTGACTACTTGTCATCGAATCTGAAGCTTTTTTAGTGATGGAAGTTTGTAAAACTGTCATGTTTAGCAATTTTCTTTTGTGATTCTATTGGTTTAATGCACTAATATCTATTCAATTTTTATTTTGTCCCTCGCTTTAAGAAGGTGTGCGCTTGCACCTAGGCTCCAAGGACTCTTTGCACCTTAGGTGTACATGCGCGCCTTTAAGAACAATGCTCCGTAGAAAGACTATAACCAGATGATTTACCTATCAAATTTTGGAGATGCTTGGGTGATGTGAGTCTAGTTTTGTTTAATAGGACGTTTTAACGTGATTTTAAGTAGAAAGGAAATATCTTGGGATCATTGAAATAAGAAGTTAACCATAGGTGCACCAATTCACGAGTAATGAAGCTTTTGATTCCTACTATGATGCTTCTGGAGAGGGTACTCGAACATATACTTAGAGGGAAACTAATATTTGAGGATTAATGGAGATATCTGGATGATAAAAACAGGATATATAGATGGTCTTTGTAGATTTGGAGAAGTACACAACTGTGTACCATTGCAAATGATGTGCTAGATCCTAGAGTAGATAGCTGTGCTACTAAGGATATTTATGTGATCAAGGGCATTTATAATAGAGAAGTAACACGTGAGGTGTGTGGCTTTAGTTATGGATGAACTTACTTAGAACATTTAGGATGATGGAAGATCTTAAGTTAATTCATCAGACTGGAATAAGTTATAGTAAAATTAATCAGGCTAGAATAGGGCTAGAGATAACATAGAATCTAGAGGCTTTAGTTGAAGCAGGATTAGGAGTAGGAGGAGCTCTGAATTATACATGGGCAAGAGGTATCTTAGAAGGATAATTTAGGGTATCTTAAAAGAAGAATGCGTAAGGGACAAATTCACGAGGATGTTACCCTAGGATAGCGTTACATAAAGTAAATGTGGGCTTTTGGAGTATTCTGCAGTACAATTGGATGAGCTTCTACGCAAGGACAGAATATGGAAGATATTTGCAAGGTGGGGTTATGCCAAGTCTATACAAGTCGAGGGAGAATTGCCTGAGATGGTCTTTTGTCACATTCATCATGGGCCTTTAGATGCATTAGTGAAGAGAAATCATTTGTGTCAAATTTGATGGTGTAAGACCTGAGAATGACATGAGAAGTAGCAAGACAGTACCTCGAGAAACATTTCAGAGAACATTTTTTGGATAACAGAGAGTGGAAGACAAGGATTTATTTAGGCGAATCTAACTTGATTAGGACAACTGCTTAATAAGTTAAACTCAGTTGGGAGTTGAAGGCTTAGATGATAATGTTGAGTACAGTTGAGAACTTTGAACACATTGATTTAGCCGTCTATGGCCTGGTCTTCCTTAGTTTAAACTTAATATTGAAAATGTTTAAGTTCCTTATTGGTTCTTGGATAAATATTGAAAGGCATGGGGTCCAAGTTTTTGGATAATTTAAAGCAATGTTACTATGCATTTACTTTAGGACCAGTGTGAGAAATCTGGTCGTAGAGGCCTCTTCCTTTTCGTGCAAGCCCACATTGAGCCAGTGTAGAAAATAAAATGGACATACCTATGTTGGTCTTCTTGGTGACACTTGGCTCTCTTTCGCCTCCTTTCATAATGTTTGATTAACTTTAGTTCACCCTTCTTGCTAAGATTGTTGTTGTCAAGAACCTCTTTCATTGGGTTTGTGCAAGAAACATGTACCATAAACTGTTGATGATTAGATATTAATATTCAGTTTTTCTCTATATTGCTCTTTTCTTATTTTAGTAGTTTTCTTATGCCAATATCTTTTTGGTTTACTATGAGCTGATTGCATATTTATTGACAAATCTTCTTTGTCGCAGCAATGTAACGCGTGAATCAGCTGACATTGACTGGGACAACCTCGGATTTGGGTTTATGCCAACTGATTATATGTATGTCATGAAATGTTCTCATGGTGAAAACTTTTCTGAAGGTCAATTGCAGCGTTTTGGAAACATTGAACTGAGCCCATCAGCTGGAATCTTAAATTATGGGCAAGTTAGTTTGTTGAACCTTTATCTTTTCCTAGAATTAATTTTGCCACTAGGGTTTATATGTATCATCTTCAAGCATATGAATTAATTTCGCAATGGTGTTTTGGCATATGTATTTGTTCCATCTCTACCCCAGCCTTTATCTCCTTGTCTCCGTTCTTCTCCGCCAGAAACCTTGAGTCGTTTAGGCTTTGGGGTGGGTTGTCAGTTGTCTTTCTCTGCATGAGCTGATCCCTCCGTCCCTACTAGATCTAGGCTTGAGTCTTTCTTCTCCTTACAGGGGACCCTCTTTGTTGCTGTCATCATGGCACTGGTTTTGCTCGAGTTTGTGCTCCGATCTGGCTTGTCCAAGCAGGTAGTAGTGCGCGCTTCTGTCCGTCGGTGTTAAGGATGGAAACATGTGGAGGGTTTCTGCTCTCTGATTTCCCCGCAATGGCGACAACCTTGGAGCTTTTGGTAAAGCTGAGATAGCCGCTAAAGGGTTCCGAAGGCTTTAATGTCGTCTGAGGCCATACGCCACTTCAATAAAGTTTTTGTAGCCATCGTCGGAGTACTAAGGAAAAACAAGGAGGAGAAGAGGAAGATGGATCTCTCTGTTGTCAAATTGGAAGGAGAAAAAAGAGGAGCACCATCTCATCCTTGTTGATAGATTGGTGGCTTCATAGAAAGCTAGGGCAAAGAAGTGATGCGAGTCTCAGCCGTCATTTTTGACATTTTGACTCTTCACTCGCTGATTGATGACTGTACTTTGAATTCCCGTAGTAATATCACCAGCTTTATGCAATAAGGTTACATGGGTTGGCCCGCAAGTAATCTAAGGCCTGCCTGGTGGCTTACAGCTGTCACTAGCCGGTTCCTATGTTTTACCACCAACATTCCTGTATAACTAATATGATTGAGTAGATATGATTGAGTAGATGTTGAACATACTATACTAATTTCCAGCAATCTCACATATTGTCTTGTATACGTGTTGCAATTTACGTCCTTTTTGGCCGTCTCTGCGTATGCTACTTTTAAGAAAATTGACGAATCTGATGCTTCAACGAGTATCGGTACCTGACACCTTCCCCAAGTCCTTGTAACACAGATGGGCAGTATACGTCAAAAAGCCTTGCATACTTGTTTTCTATTCAAGATTCTGTACCTGACTTGTTTCTTGTAGGGATTATTTGAAGGTTTGAAGGCCTACCGAAAGCATGACGGCAATATTTTACTATTTCGTCCTGAAGAAAATGCTAAGCGGCTGAGGATGGGTGCTGAACGTATGTGCATGCCTTCACCAACTGTTGAGCAGTTTGTAGAAGCCGTGAGAGACATTGTTTTGGCAAATGAAAAATGGGTAAAATGCTTCAGTTTTGCAAAGTGAGCTTTGGTCTTAAGTGGTGATAGCTGTTAGTTATGTGTCTTTTTTGCCTTATTTCAGATACCTCCTCCAGGTAAAGGTTCACTGTATATAAGGCCATTGCTTATGGGGAGTGGAGCTGTTCTTGGTCTTGCACCAGCACCCGAGTACACCTTTCTGATTTATGTTTCTCCTGTTGGTAACTATTTCAAGGTATGCTGGCTATCTACTCTGCATGCCTTCTGCTACCAAGTGTAGTTTTTCATTTTTAGTAAGGGTTCTCGCGTACAACATTGCAATTTCTAGACCGTGCTGTGCTTTATGATGCATGCCTCTGCTATGCGACACATGTGCCAAGAGAATTCAGACTTTCCATTTCCCAATATATGTCTTATTTATTCTTCATGTAAAGGTAAGTATTATTAGCTGAACCAAACAAGCAAAGTAAAACACAAGCCTATATCAAGTTCTAGCGAGGAAATCTTAGAAACAAAGAAATGACTGAAAAAAAAAAATGCTAGCCAGGAATGATTCATCTATTCCCCCGAATAAACATAGGGGTTAAATAGCAAAGTTTTGAAAATTTTTTTGGGGCATGAGCTCAGTCTAATTATGTCTGAAATCTAAAGAGGATCAGCCAATCTCATTGTGTCATTTTTCATAAATAATTTCATCTCGTTCTCTGTGATGTATCTTGGTATTAGCAATTAAACAGAAATATGTTGTTTTGTACCCAACAGTAATTTTTTGATATTATTTATTCGCTATTAACGCGAAATTGATATCTGCATAGCTGACTTGATTGGTAGATGCTTTGATTATGTAGTTCTAAATATATTGAGTATGATAAAGAGGAAAGGACAGGCATCTCAGGTTTGGTTTCGGTAGATTGAGAAAGCGATGACTCAATATACCTAACATTCAGGTCGTTGGGGCTTGAGACTCCCACCTCTTAGAGGCTTCTCTAGGCACCCAGGTTTGAAAGCTCGTCGTGGGTAGTTCAACAACACAAGTATTACTTGGAGATCAAATGGATGCATCCCATTCTGAAGTTGTTGTCGTGAGCATGAGATCATTATACTCAAACAACCATTTGCTGGAAGCTATTACATCATGTTTTATGTTTTCGTAATTTTGTCAAAAGTTTCTGCTGGTGCTGCGTGGCTTAATCTGCATTAGGTTCAGTCTTTGACTTTTCTTTTTATTTCTTTAATACATAATATGAGGGAAAATCTTGATTTTGCTTATCTAATATATGATATATGATGCCAGGAAGGGTTGGCACCAATAAATCTGGTGGTTGAGACAGAAATGCATAGAGCGACCCCGGGTGGTACTGGAGGTGTAAAGACTATCGGAAATTATGCTGCGGTAAGCTTGACCTTTTACCTTTTTCTTGTACACGCCTTTATGTCACTGCATACCTAGGTAGCACGAACACGAACATTGTGTCCGACACTCCGGGACACCGGCCCGGACACCGCAATTTTCAAAAAATCAGATTTTGGATACCGCTGAATTTTTTTAATATATTTTTATTTTATGTATACACACACATACACACACACACATATATACACACGTATATATATTTATACACACACATCTCAATTGGAGCAACTGAATTTCGTTCAAAACGGAAGAGTATGAAAGCAAGTAACATGAAATGGTTTCAACAGTAACAAGAAAAAAGGTCTGCAAGAAAGCAGTTGAATGTCTCAACAGTATCAAGATAGGAGTCTCTACAATAACAAGAGAGAAGGGAAAAAGACATGGGACCAAAGGCATGAAGGAGAGATTTTATATAGTCAGATGGGTCCGTAAATGAGGTCGGAGATGCTGACCTATCATGGCTAGACTGGCAAACTTGGATGCTTTAGGCAAAAAAAGGAAGGAAAAGAGAGACAGATGAGAGAGAAAGAAGAATGTACCTTTTACTGCGTCGATTTGATTAGGTTTGGCCAAAAAGTTCATTTCCAAAAAATCCTAGATTTATCCCTTAAATAAATTTGAAATACTGTATTTTGGTTCCATACCCATGGACACTTCTTCACGAGGTGTCCGACACGGTGTCCGGTACTTAAATAATAAATAAATAAATTCGGATATACTGACAGGTGTCGGACACTTGTCTGGAGGTGTTGGTAAGTGTCAGACACCATACCTCGACGGCTCGACCTATAAGAGGTGTCGGTGCTTCCTAGTTGCATACTCAAATTTCTTGCTAGGCTCTGTATGTGTCCCATTTATATCTTGGTTGGTTTTGCATTCGAACTTCTTCTTGTTCCTGTGCTCTTAGTTTCTCTTCTCCCTTCTCTCCCTCCCTGCCTTTTTTTATCGAAATGAAAAGTCACCATAGAAGGAGAACCTAGTGTTCAAGGAGTAAAGAAAAACAGCCCCCCCACAAAAAAAAAAAAAGAAAAAAAAGAAAAGGAAAACACCTTATCTGAAAAAGATTTAACCAAAACCATGAATATAGTCTAACAAGGAATCGAAATTATCATCCCTGTGCCAGTAGGCAAACAGCATACAGATCTCAAGAGAGATTGCTTCACTTCTAGCGTAGAAATAGAAAGGCCTTTGAAAGATGGCTTGGCTATTCCTTTATAACCAAATAATCCTTACAGGGAGAGGTTCTGGTGTTTACCTTTTGTTTTGCCTTATAGGATTTGCCGGGGTTCGGCGCCTCCCAAGGTAGCTTTGGAAATGCTATTTTGATTATTGACAACCTTAGGAGGGAGCGTTATGTGTAAGAAGGTCTAAGAAATGGTGTTTGCTTATTCATTGTGAGAGGGCGCAGAGTATGTGGACTCTTGTTCTAGCTTTTGTAGTGTCCGGATACACTGAGATCAGTTTGGGACCTTCTGCAAGGTTGGGCTGGGTAAGGGCGCCTACTATGTATACAATAGGTGAAGGGGTCCTCTTTTCAGGCATAAGAACTTTCATAAGTAAGGTTTCTTGGCAACGATTTCTGCCAATTCAGCCTCAAAACTAGACACATCTCATATGTATTTCCACGTTGATTCATTGAAATAAGGCACTCTGGATGAATTCATCCTTTCCTTTCCTGGTCTGAGGAGATCCTCATAACTGGATGGCCCAGGTTCATTGCTTGGTGTTGTGGGACTTCTCTTTTTTGGTTATTGTACTCCTATCAGTGGTTTCCTCCTTGCGGGACCTAGCTGAAAAAGTCATAATTACATATAAATTGACGTTATTATATATCACTTCTTATTCCTTATAAGTCTTTCTCAAGTGCATTGCTGCTTTATCTAGTTGATAAAATTTCTCAGTATTATACACTGCAACTTCCGTGCATTACTTAAAGCAATTGTTCAACCTTTTTTTAATATAAAGAACCACTAGTGCTGTTTGCAGTTTAATTTTCTTTTCTTGCATTTTTCAATGATTAGCATTGCATATTGGTGTAGTGACACTAGTGGAAATTCCCAAGGTTGAAGTTACTATTGTGGTCTAATAGTTTCATTGGTCTAGTGGAAAATTGGGAAATGAAGAACGTGGTTGCTCTTTTGTATTCTGATGCTAACTTATGCTTCCTGAGAATCTGATCCATTTAGTTTTCATCTTCTGTACTGTGATTTATAGGTTCTGAAAGCACAAAGTGCTGCCAAGGCCAAAGGCTATTCTGATGTTCTCTACCTTGATAGTGTTCACAAGAGATATCTGGAAGAGGTTTCCTCTTGTAACGTTTTTGTTGTGAAGGTATACTGTTTATAGCCTCATGCAAACTTTTATAAGTTACCCTAGTGAGTGATAGGAATTTAAAAAAAAAATGTTTACAATCTTGAAAATAAGAAAGAAAAAACCCATTCACTCTCACCTACAGCTATGCATTTTCCTGCTGGTGACCACTGATATGGAGCAGTGTATTATTTAGGTAAGTAATACTAACATGGTTCCTGTTACCATGCTCTTCTAGGGTAATGTAATATCTACTCCTGCGATAAAGGGGACCATCCTTCCAGGCATTACAAGAAAGAGTATAATTGATGTAGCTCGTAGCCAAGGATTCCAGGTACATTTTTTCAGCTACAAATAGTCGATAAGTAGTCCATACTAGACAAAGTGCTACTTTTCAAGTATCTCATTGTCACCAGACTTGTCTTCTCCAGTTCTTTGTTCTACTGAGAACAGCAGAAATTTCTTGATGTTCAAGTATCCCTTGGAACAGTCTGATTTTACTCAGAAATGCTCAAGTATTTCAGATTACAATGCGATATGTTGTATTTTCTTCAACTTACATGCCATTCTGCTGTATAATTTTATTTTTCTCCAATGGTAATGTATTTGTCGCACTTGTTGAGTATGATATGATTGTGCAACTTCGAGGTTTAATCCTAACCAGTGGGCTCATCATCTGATATAGTCATTCATAGCTAATTTTCTGTTGTTTTGCCGAACATTCGTTGGTTGATGGTAGGTTGAAGAACGGATGGTAACAGTGGATGAGTTGCTTGATGCTGATGAAGTTTTCTGTACCGGAACTGCGGTGGTTATATCACCTGTGGGCAGCATAACTTATGTTGGTAAAAGGTGAAGTCTATGTTCTGGTTTGCAGTTCTTTTTGATCTCATTTGTTCATTCTGATAGTGCATTTAAAAGTAGTCTGACTTGGCCATCAGTTGAGTTGGAGAATCAATGAATTATCATTTTGCAGTACATTTTAGTTATAGAACCATTCATGTGAATTGTTAATTAGGATTGAAATTCACATTCACTTCCCCCCATTCCTCACCAAGTCATTTGGTATGGTAAGACTGTTAAGTGATCTTTTAGTATTTGGCTATGTATGTGGGAGGGGAGGATCTCTCAGTGTCAAGACCGGGATGGGTGTTTATAATTAAGGCAATTATATCGCTGGATTCATCATGTAATATGTTACTAGTGTAACGAAAAAAGATTTTTCTGCCAAGCTTCACTGTAGCTTGGTAGATGCTCCATTTAAACAAACTAGTACTATGCACGTGATACTTAACACGTGACAAATTAAGATTATGGTATACAAAAGTTATAACCCAGTGTATTATGTATATTATGACAATCAATTTTCTATGGTTCAAATATATATATATATATATATAGGGAGCTGATCCATTGCTCGCGCGGGCAACTTTTGCTAAGTTATCCACGCGATCTGGCCATCTATTTGGCCCGATAGACGGGTCAGATTTCGTCGTCCGCTATATAATGTAGCGGACAGTAAATACCGTCCGCTACATTATGTAGAGGACGACGAAAAAAGAAGTACAAAAAATAGATATGGACCGTCCACATCTCGCGCATGGACGTCCAGATCGCGCGGGCAACTTAGCGGAAGTTGCCCGCGCAAGCAATGGATTAGTTCATATATATATATATATATATATATATAGGGAGCTGATCCGTTGAGAGCACTAGCACAATGGGTTAAGTTGCTAGCGCAATCTGGCTGTCCACGCGCGATCTGTGGACAGTTCAGATTTTTTTTTTGCGTATTTTTTAAGTACGTCCGTTATATTATATAGCGGACAATTTTTTAACAAAAATATCCTCCAGCTCCATCCGCTACATTATGTAGCGGACAGAGGCAATACTTTTTTTTCTGACTCTTTCTCTCTCCTTTGTCTGATTAATATTTTGACATGTTTGATGTCCGCTACATTATGTAGCAGACAATATTTTGACAAAAATACCCTCCTGCTCCATCCGCTACACTATGTAGTGGACAAATAGAGCCTGCTTTTTCTCTCATTAATTTTCTCTGACATGTCTCTCTCCTTTCTCACATCAATTTATGACTTTCGCTGTTTTTCTCTCTCCTCTTCATCCTCAATTTCAACCGAAGAAAATTGTTGTACCGTCATTAGTAACGAAGAGCAAATTTCTTTGGTTGAGCAAATTACTCCGGGAATCCAAAACGTGCCAATGGTCCAATTTGAATGAACTAATTGGAAAAATAAACCAAAAAATGCGTTGCCCGTACTGCTCGGCCGCGCAGGTGCAGTGCGCCACCACAACCTCCGGTTGCTTCATAACCGAGTGCACCTCCTGCGGCCGCGTCGTCGAGGAGCGCCAGACCTAGTCCCACCACCTCTTCCACCTCCGCGCCTAGGACTCTCCTCTCTGTCTCGTCACCTCCGATCTCCCCATCGTCCCTAGCTCCTGCTCCAGGCGTCTCCTTCCCCACCCCTACCCACTCCAAACTGTCTCCACTGCACAGCTTGCAACTCCTTTAATTCCTTAGCCCATAGACTAAGCAATTCAAATACAACGCTGATACCCAATATACTTCTACTACGGCGACGACATAGGTCGTGCCTCGCCACCAGCTTCACCTCTTAACCCAAATCCCTACCTCTACAACCCAACCTACTTCCGAATCTCCAACATACTTAACCCCTTCAGCTAGTTCTTCCTACTCCAGAATCCTAATATTCCAATCCAAAGCTCTAACTTTCTAATCCAAAACCCTAATCTTTGTCCAAATAAGTTCCTTTTCTGAAGAACTAACATCACAATCACAGCCTTCTTACTGCCGACGAGAGCATATCGGTGCGGATAGCATCACAGGCCGCGCTTTTGGCTCTTTAAGGCAATATGTGGGAATCGGCTTAGATGTTTCACCAATACCATATTCTTCGAAACCCCACTTCCACTCCACAGAAAAAAAGAGATGGAGAGGGAGAGACTGTGCGCGTGTGCACGCTCACAAGGAACCTAAAAAAACATCGGAGGATTTGGACGACAAAATCTGAACGGCAGAATCCAAGTGCAAAGTCCGAAGACAGAGAGCCTGGGAGTTTGATGGGTCGATGGAGCAGAATGAGAGCGAGAAAAAGACAGAGGTGAGAGAAAAGAGAGAGAAAGGACAGCGACATGTCAGAGAAAATTAATGAGAGATAAAAAGCAGGGTCGACTTGTCCGCTACATAATGTAACGGATGGAGCAGGAGGGTATCTTTGTCAAAATATTGTCCACTACATAATGTAGCGGACATCAAACATGTCAGAAAATTAATCAGACAAAGGAGAGAGAAAGAGTCAGAAAAAAGTACTGCCTCTGTCCGCTACATAATGTAGCAGACATCAAACATGTCAGAAAATTAATCAGACAAAGGAGAGAGAAAGAGTCAGAAAAAAGTATTGCCTCTGTCCGCTACATAATGTAGCGGATAGAGCTGGAGGGTATTTTAGTCAAAAAATTATCCGCTACATAATGTAGCGGACATACTAAAAAAAACGCAAAAAAAGATCTGAACCGTTCACAGATCGCCCATGGACGGCCAGATCGCGCTAGCAACTTAACCTATTTTGCTAGCACTCTCAACGGATCAGCCCCCCCCCCCCCCCCACACACATATATATATATATATATATATATATATTTTCTTAGAGAATTACTAACATTTACGCGGTCAGACTTAAGTAACACACATCTGCACAAATGTAATATCAGGTCTTAGAGCCAAATATAAAAAAGTTGGAGTAAAATATTAATTCCTCTTCGTTTACTTGTTTCATGTGTTCATTTTTAAATCTAGTTAGAAAATATGGTTGTGTACTTATATGATTTTGACAAATGTTTTTAGTTACTTTTCTCTGACAATGGGTGGGAGACAGCCGAAATAGGTAGGTGTTTTTGCATTTTTGTACTGTTTGGGTAAGATTTTTTAATAACATAACAGAAAATGGTAAACGTACACGATGCAAAAATCTTTTTGATCAAAGTTAATTGGTCTACTTATGTCATGTGATGTGCATGTATTAACTGTAGCATTTATGAGTACTTGAACAAAAAGATTTGTTAAGAGAATCTAGATTCTAGGTATCTTAATTGTGTGCCAAGGTAGTAATTTTTAGATATAAGCAGGGTATTGTGGTCCAAAAAATGATTTTTAAGGATCTACACTTTTATATATAGTATAGATATAGATTAGCCATGACAATAGCCATTCTGGACGACACATATACCAAACTAAATTAGGAAAGTGCAAAATTGCACAAGATTTTAGTAAGGTGCTACAGGCAAAAGGCGAAGTCACTGATTTAGTGCGGTTTTGCTATAATGTGATTTAAGTTGATAAACGTGTCTATGTAGTGCCTTCATGACAGTAGGAATAATATTCATCCAATTGCAGGGTATCTTACGGAAGCTCTGGAGTTGGTCTTGTGTCACAACGGCTATATTCTGCACTTACCAGACTACAGATGGGTCTTACCGAAGACACGATGGATTGGATCCTTGAGCTGAAGTGAAGTAGCTTTGTATAAGTCGTTGTTGCCAGTTTACATATCAACTTTGCCTTGTTGATCTAAGCTCACTCCGAATGTTGAATATTGTCCAGCTGCTTTTCTTAATCAAATCATTTTCATTCGTCTTACTAAGATAAACAATTTTTGATTGGTTAGAATTTTCAGAGACTGCACAGTGCACATGTTTTGTCAATCTCGCTAAACGCTGCCCGTCTTGAATCGAAATTGATAGATTACTATAATCCGTGAACGCTTGTTATTCAGCAATCTGCAGGTGATTCCAGTCCAGTTTGCAAGATTTGACTATAGTCATATTGATTGTGGTACTACATCATGTATACATAAGCTATCGGTTTAGTCGATCGAGATAAGGAGTCTCGTTGTGAAATGAGGATATGGATCGGGTAAGTTATCTGATCCGTAAAAGGTTATGAAAGTGATGAAAAGAGAAATTCGTTTTTAAAGGAGAAACAGCTAGCTCCTTCTCTTGGAGAAAAGGGATTTTGAATGTGCCAAAGGGACCCTCCCTTGTGAAAAAGTGTCTTAGTATTTCTTTGTCTGTGTTACAGTCGTCATATCCGTCCGTCGTATTGAATGCAACGCATCATATGAAGCCATGTTAGTAAACCAGCATAAAGGGGTCAAAACTTTGTCGCTTGGAGGCTTAACGGGCGGCACCATTACATTGGGCAGATCTGACGAGATTTTCAAAAGGAGCACCTTGATCTTCTCTCTCTTTAGAAATTGATCTTTCTTGAGACCGATCTAAACAAGAACAAATCTTTTAGGTGAGTGGAGGAGGGGGTAATGATTGGAGGGGAGTGTGGAGGAGGATGGAGGGGTTATGATCGAAGACAGATATGGGCTCGCCAGCGGTGAAGGAGGAGAGGGCAGAGCAAATGGCATAGAGGAAGTGACAGTAGTTGGAGTGGGAGGCGGCGAGGTGATGGCCGATGTGGATGACCTCCTTCTTATGGCAACAACGCTCCCTTCTCTCTTTCTGAATATGAGATCCTGGTTTCCACCATTGCCGCCAGAGAGTAGAATTGTTGCCGCCCATTGAAGACTGGGGGGGGGGGGGGGGGGGCACCTCCAGCTGAGCTGTGAAGTCTCCCAAACGGGTCGTTTGGATGCAATTAGGTCATTAGATGACTTAGTCTTCAGAGAGCTATCGGATCTAATCAAACAACTGTAACTTAAGGTACAACATGTATAAATCAGAAGTTCTGGATCTGTCAAAGCATGTGTGGTGTAGGCATTGTGCGTTGGCGTTAGAACGCAACGCACCAATAGACCACCAATTCCTAACTTGATCCTCTAGCCATAAGTTAAGTCGTTTGCCACATAATAAATTTCCCTTGAGAATGACGGATATTGTGAGAAATTGGTTTCCTTGGCCATTGAAAGACAAGAATGCTTTTGGCAGTGGATGTTGATTTTATGCACACAAGGATCATGAGACGCATATTCAACGTGAGAGAAAGCAACTAAGGTAGCGTTCGACAACATTTAAGTTTTCAGTTTTTTCTCCAGTTTTGTAATTGAAGAAAAAAAAATGCGTTTGATATACAATTTTTGTTTTTCCTTCAGTTTTGAAAAGCAGTTTTTAAAACAGTCAATTGTTTTTGAAAACTCCCATTTTAGAGTTTTGGGTTTCTAGTTTTGAGGAGACCACCACCACTGCCGCCACAAGCGTTGTCTCTGCCGCCGCCATCACCATCGTCGCCGCCATCCTAACCCCCTGCCCCCGCCGCCACCACTACAACCACCAAAGAAAAAATTCAAAATAAAAATCGGGTAATCAAATACCTAAAAGAAAAAACTCAAAATAAAAATTAGGTAATCAAACATCCATTTGTTTTTGTAAGAAATAAAAACTAAATTAGTTTTAATTTTTTTCAGAAACTGGAAACCAAAACTGTAAGTGATTTCAAACTATTCCCAACCTATTCTGGTCATATCCAAGGGCCCACTAGGGGTCCCACGTCGAGTAAACGCGTCGACACGTTCAAACGGTCAACCTTCCAATGCATCAAACCGGTCAAAGTGTGCGCGTCCAACTTACGTGCATTTTTTGCTTCGCACGCTTCATGCGCGACTTAGTCGCTAATCATTTCACGTTAACGTGACTCACGGTAGCACGTTCGTCACGCCGCAACCACCCGAGCACCTTTTCATAAAAAATATCGATCGACGGTGCAACTGGAGCAACGGGGTCAAGGGGCAAAGGACTTGGCCAACCCCATGGGGGGTCGGCCTCGACCTCCATGGGAGGTTGGCCCTGGCCTTCCCCCCCCCCCCCCCCCGGTTGTTCACTTTTTGCGCGCAGTTATTTCGCACCTTGTCCGTTCCGTACGCTTCATATGTGACTTTGGCACCTTGTTTGTCACGTGAGTACGACTCACGACAACACGTTCGTCGTAATGAAACTTTTAAATTCGTCATTGCCCATCAAAACACCTACCGTCGGGGCGCCCAAAGTTCACCGAAAAGGGGGAGTGGCCTTGGCCTCCCTTCATGGGAGTTGGCCATTAGCCTCGGCCACCCCCTAGGGTCGGCCTCGGCCTCCGCAGGGGTGATGACCTTGGCCTTCCCCCATTTGTCGGCCTTTGGCCTCCCCTTCCGTGCGCACTTGTGCTTTCGGGTCTTTGCACATCTGCGATGTTCACCGATGCTCGTACACTAACCTCGGGACGTCCGTCGTCCACTGCCCGTAGTCGCGCATCACCCTAGCGATGACCGTTGCCCAAAGTCATGCACTACCATTGAATGACCTGTCGCCGACAACCGCATGTCATCACTCCAACTTTGTCATTACTGAATATTGCACTTATTATTTTGGTATAACATGCACACTTGGCTTACGCCCCGTCTCCGGGGCAACCGACTAGTGCCCGTGCGCCGTCTCCGCGACGTTCATCGCCGCGCCTGTGCGCCACTTTCATAACAGGTGCCCCCAGCACCGAGTATTGCTCCCCGACGTTCGTCGCCGCGCCCGTGCGCCATCTTCATGATATGTGCCCCGACACCAAGTATTGTTTCGCGACGTTCGTCGCCGCTCCTGTGCGCCACTTTCATAATAGGTGCCCCCGACACCGAGTATTGCTCCACTACATTCATCGCCGCGTCCGTGCGCCATCTTCATGATATGTGCCCCGACACCAAGTATTGCTCGGCGATGTTCGTCGCCGCTCCCGTGCGCCACTTTCATAACAGGGTGCCCCAGCATCGAGTATTGCTCCTCGACATTCGTCGCCATGCCCGTACGCCATCTTCATGATATGTGCCTTGGCACCGAGTATTGTTCCCCGACGTTCGTCACCGCGCCGGGCACTACTTTCATAACATGTGCCCTCTACACTAGGTATTGTCTCACAACGGTCGTCGCCGTGCCCATGCACCACAATCAATGTCTCGTGCTGTAGGCACCGCGCCCATGCGCCACAATCATGTTACATGCTTCTGAGGGCTCCGTTCGTAATGCTGCTATACGAGGACCCCTTACAGCGGGATGGGCTCGTTACCACAAAGTCATCGCCACCATAGGATAGGCTCGTTACCATAAAGCTATTGCCGTCTTCATTCCAAGGGGCTCCGTTCGTAGTGCCCCGGCACGAGGACCCCTCGTAGCTGGATGGGCTCGTTACCACAAAGCCATCGCAGTCTTCATTCCAGGACACTATCTCAGTCAGGGTGTCTTCGTGACTGGACTACGTGCTCCGGCACTAGGGGCTTGCATCAGCACCCTTTTGGACTATGACCCCCAGGTCACTCTGAGACGGGAGCAGGTCTTCGGAGGGCATCACGCCTAGTCCGCCTGGTAGTTGGGCATTGGGTCATCCCCACCGCTGCTAGGCATGTGGGATTCAGTAAGGGCTTGGACCGGGGGTTGGGGCAACGAGCTTACTCTGATCATGCTACCGCGGTGTGGTCAGTCTTCTCAAACAGGTAAAGCGACGCTGTGTGGGGCAAGGCAGTGCGAATTTAAGAACCGGCAGTCCAACGGAGAACCGGTATTTTGGGACTTCCTGATGACGTGTCACTCCCCGGGGATGACATGTGGCATTTTATGACATAAGCATACTGTTTAAATAATGAACTTTTGGACACATTCTAGGGGGATTCTCTCATTTGACAAAACACAATTCTCTAGTGACTTTGGACATAACATCGACCGTGACATTAGACCTCAACTTGGACCCCGACTCGGACCTTAGCTTGGATTGTCGACTGCCGGCCTTGTTCATCTTTGCCTTATCTCCACAGCATTGCCACCCCTCACGACTTATCTGGGAAGCCGTGCTCTCTTCCCTTACTCCGCCCTCACTGTCTCTCATTTTGCATACTTGGAAGCTGACTCGGACTGCAGCCTTTGTGGCACCTCCACGTAGGTACGAACCCACTTTCCTTGACATCACAACCAAACCCAAGTTTATAAATAGGGATGCAAGTTTTCGATTTCTTTTTATGTTTCATGACTTCCATCTCTTCCTTTGATTAGAAATACGTATACGAAAGTTCAAGCTGTTCCACAGCATGACACACTCTTATATGTTTATACCTGTTTTGACCCTATTTTGACTTGTCAAACGACACTAAATTTTTTATTACTCTATAATTGCATGAATTCTGTCCTAAAAATTTGCAGAGTCAGTGGGAGGGATCACTCATTTTGTAGTCGCAGGAAGTTCCTGCCTATCACCGACTGCCAAGGATTACGGGTATTTTCAAAAAAAATATGATGAATTGCCTGGTCACAGCTGGGCGTGTAACAAAAAGTTTTGGGATGATTATTTTGGGAAGGTCAAGTAAGTTGGTAACCTGATGACACTAGAGCCGGCGACAAAGCCCGGTGACCAGCGGCCCGGCATTGTGGCTTCGCTGAAGCGGCTATTGGCCACCCTTTTCAGAAGGAAAATAGCGAAGATTGTTCAGCTACCCACATAGATGCAGCTGTATCACATTTCATTGGAAGCTAGTGTTCAGATCGTTGCTAGCTCCTATTCTTGAGCACTGGGAATTCCAGTAAAAGGGTTTTCATGCAATTTGACAAGGTAAAAGAGATACCAGCGTTGGTGTAGTCTGTATAGGCCTCGAAGAGAGTAGAGAATAGGCATTTATAAATGCATGAAGACAGCAAGCTTAGGCTTTAAAATTCGTCCTCAGGCAAGTTTTTGATGAGACCATTCAGAAGCAGTGGTTAACCACTCAAATAAAAGTGAAACGCAGCTCCACTTGGCTTGATTAGGTGCTGTTTGCAAGCTTCCTAAAGCATGTACAGGCTATTGTTACATACCAATATAGCATCACAGCACCCTGCATGCCATGCTATGTTTAAAGAGGAAGCAAGGGGTGACTTTACAATCTGCCTGATGTGCATCTCCATTGCGGCTCAAAAAGGCAGTAATTCCATACTGAATTAAAAGGAGATATTCTGATTCAGAAATCAATGATGCCTATCAGAGTATGTGGTGAGTGTACTCATAGTAACGAGATACTGATTAGGTCAAAAATTAAGTCAATTAGTTCCGATGAGGTTCTGCGCATACCATAAATTTCTCAAAGAACAAGAATAAACCGCCGTGCATTCCCCACTTTCCGGTAGCAAAAAGTGCAGTATATAGTCTTTCTAAAACTTTCACATACTGGAAGAAGACTTCTCACTCACCTCACCAGGGGTGGGGAATGTAGCACCGAGGAGATCTCTGTATGTCATCGACAACTCAAGGTTCTTTCTCATCACCAAGACATCCACGGAATCTGTTAGTTTCGCTCAAGCAAATGCAGCGGAAACATTGATATATAATGAAAAAGAATAATTAGAAAATTGCAACATAATAGGATAATGCAAAAAATATCTGGACACAATATTTAACGTGCTTCGGCTATAGCCTGCCTACCTCCACGAGACGTGCAAACTTTTTTGTATTAGGAGAATATCGATACAAGTACAAGAGACCGCTCAAGAGTTTAATCCCAAAAATCCGAGATCCTTATTCAACTGGATATCCCTTATACACCCCACTCAATATTATCTCTTAATGAAGAAGGAGGTTACCCAAACTCTCTTTTTCTCACTCACTTTTTGGGATGATCTTGGCAATGGATGATAGGCCTTATTTATAGGCACTTTCTAACTGCACATGTGTGTTAGGTGTGCCACCAAAACAATAGTAATTTTGACTCCAAAAGTCTATAACCATTTTTGGCTAAAGTATTGTTGGTTGGTTTCCCCTGCCAACAACCATGCCAATGTCAACAATTCAAAATTGGTGAATTGTTGATTACTATGCATTTGGTGGCTAAGTTTGGTAATAAATAAGTCACTAACACAACAATCTCCACCTTGACTTTTTTGTCACACCATGTAAAGATCATGAGATATGATAACCTTTAACATCTGTAACGATGTCCATCCCCATGCCCTGGAATGATCAGTCAATCTTAGCAAAGATTGATCAAGTCCAAGCATTGCTTGAACTTGCTTGTTGTCACCGTCTTCGTTAGCATATCCACTGCGTTCTCATTGGTGTGGATCTTGGACAAATTTATTTTTTCAAAATTTATCCATTCCTTGATCCGATGATATCACACATCAATTTTTTTGGTCCTTGCATGATATACTTGGTTCTTTGCTAAGTGAATTGCGCTTTGACTGTCACAATGTAGAAGGATACCACCTTGTTTAAAATCAAGCTCTTCAACCAAACCTTTCAACCACAAAGCTTTTTTAGATGCCTCTGTCACTGTCATGTACTCTGCTTCTGTTGCAGATAATGAGGATGTAGACTGTAAAACTGACCTCCAACAAATGGGTCCACCACAAAATGTGATCACGTAACCAGTCATGGACCTTCTTGAATCAAGATCCTCTATATAGTTTGAATCAACAAAACCAACAACTTGATTTGAAGCATCATTCTGGTCAAACATGATACCAGAATTAACTGTGCCTGCGAGGTACTGAAAAATCCACTGCACAACATTCTAATGCTCTTTACCTGGATTTGCCATGTACATGCTAACAACACTAATGGCCTGAGAGATGTCAAGCCTCGTACAAATCATTGCATTCATAAGACATCCAACTGTATTTGAATACAGAACTTTTGACATAAGTTCCATCCTGTCCTGTGTACTAGGACTTAGCTGTGCAGATAATTTAAAATAGGCAGCCAATGATGTGCTCACTGGTTTAGATTCAAGCATGCTAAACCTCTCTAGCACTTTCTGAATATACTTCTTTTGAGTTATCCACAGCTTCTTGAACTATTAATCTCTAGAGATCTTCATACCGAGGATTTTCTTAGCAGCTCCAAGATCCTTCATCTTAAATTCAGCACTCAGCAAAGCCTTCAGTTGAGCAATTTCAGATTTACTCTTTGCAGCAATTAACAAGTCATCAACATATAATGTCAAAAAAATATATGATCCATCGACAAGTGCTTTTGAGTAAACGCAACAATCATACTCACAACGAGTATATCCGAGTGCTACCATAAGTGAGTCAAAGCGCTTGTACCATTGTCAATGAGATTGCTTTAGACCATAAAGTGATTTTCTCAACTTGAAACATAGTTCTCTTTGCCAGATTCTATGAATCCTTCAGGCTGCTGCATGTAACACAGTTCTTTCGAATCTCCATAGAGAAAAGCAATTTTTACGTCTAATTATTCCAGTTCTAAGTCAAACATAGCCACAATAAACAAAACAACTCGAATAGAGGTATGCTTTACAATTGGTGAGAAAATCTCATTGTAATCAATACCTTATTTCTGAGAGTATCCATTTGCAACTAATCGTGCTTCGAACTTTTCACCTTCAATTTCTGAAACTGCTTCTTTCTTTCTAAACACCCACTTACACCCAATAGCTTTTGCTTTCTTGGGCAATTCTACCAACTCCCAAGTAGTATTTTTCTACAGTGATTTCATTTCTTCAGACATGGCTACCATCCATTTTTCTCTGTCTTGATCATGAACTGCTTCTTTACAATAAGACGGATCTCCACTACCTGCCATTAATGCAAAAGAAACCATATCCTCATAACCATACCTGTTAGGAGCCTTTTTGGCATGCTTCTCTCTGCCTTTAGCTATACTTTGTTGCTCGTCCTAGTGCTGCACTAGGTCTTCCAGTGGACTATTGATCAACTTTTTGTGATCCATTTTCATCTATTTCCACCTCCATAGTCTTATCACAATTTTAAACCACTTCAAGCTTCTGAAATTTTGCCTCATCATCATCGAGGATTCATCAAAGACAACATCGCAACTAAAAATCCTCTTCTTAGCAACTGGATCCCATAATCGAGTAACCTTTAACACCAGTTTCATAACCAAGGAATGTGCACTTCCTTGATTTTGTATCCAACTTCGAGCGCTCCTCATACTGCACATGGACATAAGCGGGACAACTGAAAATTCTTAATAAAGAAAAGTCAAATGGTTTACCTGTCCAGACCTCTTCCTGTACCTTCCATCAAATGCTATTGTAGGAGATCTATTGATGATATAACAAGCAATGTTAACTGCCTCAGCCCGAAAACTCTTCGCAAAGTTGCATGTAACCTCATGCATCTTGCTCTTTCCAATAGAGTTCTGTTCATTCTCTCGACATTTCATTTTGCTGTGGAGTTCTTTTGACTATGAAGTGACGAGTGACGCCTTCCCGCTTACAAAACTCAAAGAATTTTGTATCTTTGTATTCCATGTTGTTGTTAGTTCTAAGATACTTTAACTTTCGATCTGTCTAATTTTCAACCTGTGCTTTCCATTGCTTGAAAATGACAAATACTTCCGATTTATGCTTAATAAAATAAAGCCATACCTTCCTGGAGTAGTCATCAATAAAACTGACAAAGTAGCATGCACCACCTTGTGAAGAAACTAGAGACGAACCGTTGAAACTAGTGCCGAACATAAGAGAAGGTCTGCTTCACCTTCATTTGACTTCTCTTCGGCAACACTAGCAGTGTTCGCGGGCTTTTTTTTGACTTGAAGTTCCTTTAAATCCTTTCTCATTTCTTGACACTGGTTTTTATAATGGCCGTTCACCTTGCAATGATGGCATATGACACCAGCTCGTGCATGTGATTGTGATCAAACTTTGTCCTTTCCTTTTCTTTTTTCCTCGTTGCTAGTTCTTGTTGCGCCTTGAGTCCGACTTTGGATCTACTCTTGCAACAAGGCCATCTGCATAGTAACTGGCTCCTGAATCTTTCAAACTATATGCCTTCAAGAGGGTCGTGGTCATCTCATCTACTGTGAGCATGTCCTTCCCAAAGAGCGGTGTTGTTCTTAAGGTCTCATAAGCTGATGGTAGTGATGAGAGAAAAATAATGGCCAGATCTTCTCCATCAATCTTGACCTCCATGTTCAGTAACTCTGTGGTGATTTTGCTGAATGCATTAAAATGATCTCTGATATCTGAACCGTCATCCATCCGCAGCTGGTACAACTGCTTCTTGAGATACAATCGGTTAGTCAAAGACTTTGACATGTAATTTTTTTCCAACTTACTTCATATGGCTAAAGGAGAAGTTTCCTTTAGCACTCTATATTTGACTTCAGGAGCCAAACTCAAACGGATTGTACATACAGCCTTTACCTCACACTCCTTCCAATAATCAGTGAAACCAAAAAAGATAACCCTAGGGGGGGGTTGAATAGGGTTTTAAGACTACTTTAAAAAATAACAAGTAATTACTACAAACTTAGAGAAACTATGAATAACACTTGAAAAGCTATGAATAACACTTGAAAAGCTACGAACAACAAACCTCAAACACAATATCTCAAGTAAGTAAACTAACAAATCTCAACACAAGTATAAAACGATAATGTAAAGAGAGAAGAGTTTAGAGATACTTGACAAAGAGATTTAAATGGTTCGGCTTGAAATACCCTCAAGCATACGTCCATCCCTTCAAGGAAGTCCTTTGAAAAGGCCCTAGAATCCACTAGTATGATCTTTCTTACGGGTCAAGATCGAACCGCTTACAATCCTTTGATGCTATACCCACATCAAGAATAAGCTTTGACAATCCCAAAGCTCCAAAGCTTGACAACCCCAAGCTTTGATACAAGAAACTTTAGATGAAGAATTGTGTACAAAGATTCACTTTTAAGAAGTTGATGTGTACAAGTTCAACCTCTAGAACAAGAGAGATGAGTGTATGATGACTTTATGAAAGTGTATATCTTTCAAATGTAAGCTCACAATAAATGCTCTCTTGAAATGGATGATAAAACAATGAAAACCAAGAGAGATTGAACAATTACTTTTGATCTTTGAGAGTATGAAAAATAAGAGAGCTTTGAATGCAATTGATGAATCAAAACTATGCCCAAGATGAGTATTTATAGGTGTGGGAATGAATATGACCGTTTAGAATTAGGTGGAGCATTAAATGCGCCAAACGATAAACGTAGTCGACTGCATTGTGCCATTGCAGTAGACTGTAATCCCAAAAGTAGCCGTTGGAAATTCAAATTTCTAACTTACAGTCAACTGTATTCCAATGCAGTCGACTGTAATAGGCTACTGGAGTATTGCAGTCAATTGCATTAGAATGCAGTCGATCGTAATACCTCACTGCCCAACTTACAATCGACCGCATTCCAATGCAGTCGACTGTATTCCTGAAAATGCAGTTTCCTTGTTTTCAAAACATGAAAATGTTTTATGCACGCAAGGGAACCTATGGGCAAGTTCTAGGTTACAGTCATCGTTGCGATCATCTCTCTATGCTAGTTACAAAGAAGGGAATAATAAAATTAAATCGACGAATTTCTTCTTTGATGCGTTCTGTTGAGTGTCTTTGATCGATTTGCTCTTCTAATTGTCCGTTTGTATGAGTACGAGATTGTACCTATTTCTTCATCAACTCAATGCATGTTAGACAACATAATTATCAATGTTAGTTATCATCAAAATCAAATATAATCCTAGGTTAAATAATCGTAGGGTTAACAATCAGCATCCATCTTTTCAGGCGTATTGCCCGATAAAGCTTTCATGAGTACTTCTTGTACCAAAATATCTTTGACAGTACTTTGCCAAAGACTAAAATTATTTTTTCATTAAAAGGCTCGACATCAATTTTGATGCCCACTATCTTTTTCTGCGCTAGCAAAAAATAACAAAAGCTCTGATACCACTTGTTAGTATCGCTCAAGCAGATGCAGCAGAAACATTGGTATATAATGAAAAAGAATAATTAGGAGACGACAACATAAAATGGTAATGCAAAAAATATCTTGACACAATATTTAACATGGTTCGGCTATAACTTGCCTACCATCACGGGACGTGCAAACTTCTTCGTACTATGAGAATATCGATATAAGTACAAGAGACCGCTCAAGATTTTAATCCCAAAAATCCGAGACCCTTATTCAACTGGATATCCCTTGTACACCCCATTCAATATTATCTCTCAATGAAGAAGGAGGTTACTCAAACTCTATCTTGCTTACTCACTTTTTGGGATGATCTTGGCAATAGACGAAAGACCTTATTTATAAGCACTTTCCAATTGCACATGTGTATGTGTTAAGTGTACCACCAAAACAATAGTAATTTTGACTCCAAAAGTCTATAGCCATTTTGGCTATAGTATTGTTGGTTGGTTTCCCATGCCAATGTCAACAATTCAAAATTGGTGAACTGTTGAATACTATGCATTTGGTGGCTAATGTTTGGTAACAAATAAGTCACTAACACAACATAATCCTCATTGAATCCATATGTAAAGCCCATTTGGATTATCTGGAAAAATTGTCCACATGTTCTTCCTTATTTTGTAGCAGTCCTTCTGAGACTGCTCGTGAGAAATCAGCAACAAACTGTATATTGTTCCTCAAATCATTCCAGCTCCCCAGGTAAAACAATCAGTTTATTGGAGTTTCTGTCCCACATCACCATCCTTGTTGTAGCATACAAGAAATTTTCCAGTTACGATATCCGCAAGCTGTAGCTTACTTTAACTGGTTCACGAGTCAAAAACATTAAATTTCCAAGGAGAGAGCCATCAATCTCGTGCCTATCTTCGCGTGGCATATTTGTCCTACGACTTACAAGGATACCTAGAAAAACTTTGATCAAACTTTTTGAATCAATTAACTTGCTGAATTCACGACCTCAAATGTATAATCTAAATAAAAGGTGTTACTTGGATTGAATTTTACGGAGTTGGAGACTTTTTGAACTCTAAGGCTACTGTATGTTTCAAACTCCCTGGTTAGGAAGAAAGATGGTAAGCTATCCCGCGGGTACCATGTAAATACTGGCTTCAACCTCCACATCATCTGGGATAATTATTTCGTCCTTCTTCATCATCTGGACAAGTTTCTCTAGAATGCTGGTGGCAAGAAGCATGGTTATCTTTTATCGAGTATCTCCCTAGTGATGGAGTTACAGTTTCTGCTATGTATTTCCAAAAGGAGCTGCACTCTGCCTGCATGACTTTATGCCTATTACTCGCCCAATCATTCCATAGCTTCACGTAGTCACCAAGACATGGAATTTCTGCCACTCCAAAACAAACTTTGAAAAAATGGTAACAACTCAGTTTCGTACTTCCTCTCATGAGCATATAAATGTGAAGAGGAGATTTTTGTCATTGTGAAGCGTACATAAGTTATAACTCAACCATGTTCCATCACTGCCATCACTTTGACCTGGAATCCATATTTGAGGACCAGATGATCCAATTGACAATCTTGGAATCCAATTGCACCCGTTCATTAGCTTGTATATTTTCTGTATTACACAGGTTTGACTGTGAGCTGAGAATCTGATAAAGTAGCGTGCAGACTTCCTCAGTGTCTACCTTGACACCCATTGTTTAAGGTCTTCTTTTTCTAGAGAAGAAAAATTTTCATAGAAGCTCTGATCAAACGAAGGGTGCATCATGTCTTTCTAGGTAAGCATCCCAGTCTGGATCAAATAAGAGGGACTCCTCTGGTTCTCTGTAGCCCATGTTGGTTTTCAACAATTTTCTTCCCTTTAGTTTGTCAACCAAATTTTTAAGTAGAAACATGCCAAAGTTCAGTCTCAGAGACCTTACACTTTGTAGGAGGGAGAATGCACTATCAGCTGTTTATGCTGCATGTTCTTTTGGCAGGCAGAGCCTTGGGCTACAAAATGACCTCCTTCACTAGAAATCAACCACAACACCTAGCATCCTCAACTGGTCTTCATAATAAATCTCAGGGCCATAAAAGAACTCATCAACAAGAAGAAGATTGACAAATTACACTGGTGTTCCCAATTTTGGATTGAACAAAACTGATTCCGAAGCATACGCATAGCTGTGAGAAGGTTTCAAATACTTTCCCCCCATCAAGCAGCTCCTCAACTTAAATAAGGGAAAATCGCGTAAAATACCCTGTGGTTTGGGGTAGTTGCAAAAATACCCCTGTTGTTACAAAAATTGCATAAAGACACATGAAATAATAAAAGTGTTGCACCGTAAAAATTCCGTAAGAGAATGGTAAAAATGGCTAAACCCCCTCCATATAAAGAAGAATAGCACACTGAATGGCCAATGTTCTTCCTCCTCCTTCACAAGATCTCGATGGTGGCTAGCGGCGGCACAAGTCGGAGTCGCAGATTGCGGCGCAAGTGGCGGAGCAAATGATGGGACTGACGGAGCAAACGATGACTATCTTATACCCGAATTGCACAATCTTAGTCTAGGGTTTCAATCACAGATTGCGATTTGAAACCCTAGATATGAGAATGTGCGATTAGGGTTTCCAATTGTTGTGCTATTGACATAATATAGGGTATGATTAGGGTTCGATTAGGGATTTGAAACCCGTTAATGGGATTTGAAATCCTAGATTTGAGATTGTTGGGGTTCGATTAGGGTTGTTGTGCGATTGTTTTGGGTTTGATGGTTGTAGTGGGATCGACGGTGATGGTGGAGGCGGGATCAGGTGGCTGTTGGCTGATGCGATTATGTGCAGCAGTTGCCATCGACGGGATTAAATGAGGCATATGGTGGCGCCGGTTATGGTGGCACAAGTTGCAGACGGGGTAGTGGTGCACGGTGACGGGGCTGGCGGCCGCTAGGTGCACAAGACTGGGGTGGTGGCGCCGGCGCAGGTTGTGGGTGGCATAGGTGGCAGACGAATGGTGTTGAGGGTGGCTAGGGTTAGGTTTTGGTGGAATTAAAATTTGTTTGAGAGAGAGAAAAATAAGAGGGTACTTTAGTCTTTTAACGTATAAATTTTTTACTACACGCATTGTTCAAGAGCGTGAAGAGCACGCTCTGTTAATTTGGATGACTTTTCTAACGGTTACAACAAAATAAACGCTAAAGGGAGGTCTTTGCAATTTTCGTAACAACATGGGTGTTTTTGTAACTACCCCAAACTATAGGGGTATTTTACGCAATTTTTCCCTTAAATAATTGTGAAGTCTTTTTTTTCTTACCCTGCATTTGATACAATTCAGGGTTGAAATTACTTGAGAACACATTAAACTGCTAGAGGACACTAACAACTTAAATTGATCAGAAAGCAACTTAAATACCCCATCAAGATCAACTGACAACCCTAGCGCTTTCAACTCTACCTTGTTCAGTTTTAGTGTGCTTCCATAAAAGGCCTCGTGAATAATGGGTAAAGAAGCAACTTTTAACAAGTGTATCCATTTGTGATCGGGATGAATTGAGTCAGATGGGCATCTAAAATCAGAACTAGTTTTGATCCACGGTTGGTTTTTAATTTTTTGAATCATACCAGACGCTGCAATCCCCGAATCACAGATGCAATTAAGAATTACAAAAATGATGTCCCTATTCAATGCAGAAAGATCAATGGGAATTTGAGTTATCGCATATCAACCGGAGAGTAATAGGTGATCAACTGCAACACCAAACATTTTAAGAACATAGTTGACACAACCAATCTCACCGCGATAGAATGACTGCTCAATGAGTGGCGCACTTGTAAATTTGCAAAACAGCTTCAGCATCAGAAGTTAGAAGAATGCACCCAATAGGAACCATAGAACCTGTTGGAAAATGGGTTTTAAACTCATTATTGAGAAGCCATCTTTGACTCAATTTTCAAATGAGTTTTACACCATAATTTAGTTAGGAACAAATTGATTTATGTTCATCTATTGGAGTAGATGATAATAGCATATTCACAAGTTTGATAATAGTATATTCACAAGTTTGATAATAGTGTATTCACAAGTTTAAAACAAATAACGAGTAAATGAAAAAATTGAAGTTGAAATTGGTGGTTCAACTCGAAGGGAAAAGAGTATTACACATTGAAGAAATAAAGCCAATGTTGCCTCCTTGTAAGACTTAGTCTTGAGTTAAGGGTTGGGCCTTTTGGAAGTACCCAAGTTTTGTAAGGAAGGAGGACCTAGGTTGACCCAAGGTCCACCACACACGTGCGCCGCCGGTCTGGTCCGTGGCGTGGGCTTAGGCTCATCAAGCTTTATTCTTTTTGGGACAAAAACATTTTAAATAAATAAATTTATTTTTATTTATTTATTTTCTTTTCCGAAAAGTTGCAACCAGTTGTGAAGAGTTGCACCTCCCAGTAAATATTCACTGTATAAAAATGAGTCAATTATAGAAATTCAATTAGAATTGAATCCTGAAATTATGTATGTCCTTCATTTTTTCCGTTCCAGTGTCGTGTAAGAAAGAGTTCTGGCGTTGTTTTGGTTCGCTATTTTCAGACGTACTACCATTATATCCTGAAAGACTTTCGTCAAAGGACCGTTAGCACCGTTGCGGGACGAATAAAGTCTTAAGGATAATGAATCAAATTCACGCCTCCGTCTCTGCATTGCTGTTTCTGTGATTCTGCAGTGAGTTAATTATACAGTTCTTACTGTGATTCTATTTTTTCAGTTTAGTATAATATATTTCAGTATTTTCGTACTTAGTTTTTCTGCATAAGTATACCCAAAGCATACTTTATTAACAATCTGAAGACTTTATCCGCACTTTGTGTTACATGTGTAGAAACACTGTTTTCAAAATATTGTTTTCTTATTTGATTATGTTAAACTTATACTAAAATTATTTTCAATTTCTGAATTTTAGTATTACGAGAATCTGCTTTTCGTTAAAGTTTTGTATTAGACTATATTTTTTTAACAATTGTTGTTATAATCTGTGATTCTACAATATAACAATGGCTGCTAGTGAAACCAATCCCGAAAGTGGACAGCAACATGGTGGTGCGACTGTGTATGTGACGCTTTATGTAGCATCTGCTCATGGTTTTGTTGGACTTGGTGAAAGACCGAAAAAGTTTAATGGAAAGGAATTTAAAAGGTGACAACAGAAAATGTTGTTTTATTTGACCACCTTGAATTTGGCAAGGTTCTTACAAGAGGATGCACCAGAACTTGGTGACAATCTTGACTGGCAAACAGTGGCTATCGTGGATGCTTGGAAGCATTCGGATTTCTTATGCAAGAACTATATCCTCAATGGATTGGACAATTCGTTGTATAACGTATATAGTCCAATGTTAAATGTGAAAGCATTATGGGAATCCTTAGAAAAGAAATACAAGACGGAAGATGCCGGCTCGAAGAAATTTGTAGTCGGCAAATTTTTTGATTTCAAGATGGTGGATTCCAAGACTGTGATTAGTCAAGTTCAAGAGTTTCAGCTAATTCTGCATGACATTCATGCTAAAGGGATGGTACTTGAATATTTTCAAGTGGCTGCTTTAATTGAAAAATTGCCACCTACTTAAAAAGATTTCAAGAACCATTTGAAGCATAAATGCAAGGAAATGAAGCTTGAGGATTTGATTGTGAGATTGAGCATTGGAGAGTATAATCGCCAGTCCGAGAAGAAGGCCGACAATTATCATCATGAGGCCAAGGAAAATGGGGTTGAGCAAGGTCCGTTAAAGAGGAGGAAAATTTCTGATTAGGATGGCCCAAGTGGAGCAAGAAGCTCAAATTCCGAGGGCGGTGACAAAAAAGATGAAGTTTAATGGGAATTGTTATGTATGTTACAAACCAGGCCATCGAGCTAAGGATTGCTACAGCCGCAAGAACAAAGAAAAAGGAAAGCATTCTCAAGCCAACGTGATGGAAGTTACCAAAATAATCTAGGACGTTACAGATTTGAGTTTATCTGTAGTGGTATCCGAAGTCAACTTGGTTGGAAATCCCAAACAGTGGTGGGTAAACATGGGAGATACTCGACATGTGTGCTCCAAGCGAAGTATGTTTACTACATATGAGAGTGCCAACGACGAGAATCTGTTCATGGGAAACTAATATCCTCTTCAAAGGTGCAAGGAACGGGAAATGTGGTCTTAAAGATGACATCATACAAGAATTGTGTCTCAACAATGTGCTTCATACGCCGGACATTCGAAAGAATTTAGTTTCAAGCTCATTGTTGAGTAAAAATGGTTTTAAACTAGTATTTGAGAGTGACGAGTTTGTACTCACTATAAGTGGGATGTTTGAAGGAAAATGGTACCTTTGTGATAGTCTATTTAAGTTAAATATAATGACCATCGTACCTAAAGTTGTACCGAATTTCGATACTAATAATAATATTTCTTCTGCTTACTTGTTGGAATCTCCTAATTTATGGCATCGTAGATTAGGTAATGTGAATTATGGTTCCTTACAAAAGCTTGTGAAAAATGAGTTTTTGCCTAAAATGGATTTTGACTCACACAAAGCGCGTGAAATTTGTGTTGAAGCTAAAATGGCAAAAACGTCTTTCAAGTCAATCGAAAGAAATATTGAACTTTTAAGCCTAATTCATAGTGATATTTGTGATTTAAAGGTGGTATAATTTAGAGGAGGAAAGAAGTATTTTATTACTTTTATTGATGATTGTATGAGATTTTACTACGTATATTTGCTTAGAAGCAAGGATGAAGCCTTGGAAGCATTTATGCAATACAAAATTGAAGTTGAAAATAAACTTAACAAGCAAGTCAAAGTACTAAGAAGTGATAGAGGTGGAGAATATGTTTTTCCTCTTGAAAAATACTGTGCCTATCATGGAATCATTCATGAGACGACGGCACCATATGCTCCTCAGTCAAATGGAATTAATTGCTGAGCGAAAAAATCATACTTTAAAGGAAATGATGAATGCTTTGTTGATAAATTCTGGACTACCGGATAACTTGTGGGGGGAGGTGATCTTAACTGCAAATCATAGACTTAATAAAGTATCCCACAAGAAGTTACAAAATACACCATATGAGCTATGAAAATGACGTCCTTCTTTCAAATATTTAAAAGTGTGAGGGTATCTAGCAAAGGTAGCTATCCCACCACCGAAAATGGTCAAAATAGAACCTAAAATTGTTGATAGAATTTTTATTGGATATGCAAACCATATTTTTGCATATCGATTTTTAGTGCATAAATCTAAAGTTGATGATATACACGTCAACAACATAATGGAGACAAAGAATGCACATTTCTTTGAAGACGTATTTTCTTATAAAGTTGCACAAGAACGGAGTTCTTTAGAAAGAACTAATATGGACCAAGAACCCTCACAAGAGGAAGATGAGCCAAAAACGTAGCAAGAGAGCTACAACGTCTACATCTTGTGGTCCTAATTTTTTAACATATTTGTTAGAAAAATGATACTCATACTTATAGTAAAGCAATGTCGAGTATTGAAGCTCCACTTGAAAAGAGGCTATTAATAGTGAAATAAAATTCATCATGCAAAATCATACATGGGAACTGGTGGATCTTCCTTTTGGAAATAAACCATTAGGGTGTAAATGAATTTTCAAGAGAAAGATGAAAGCTGATGGTACGAGGTTGGTTGTCAAGGGATATAGACAAAAGGAAGGTCTTGATTATTTCGATATATATTCACCACTTACAAGAAAAACTTCCATTCGAATATTGATAGTTATTGCAGCTATAAATAATCTTGAGATACACCAACTAAATGTGAAGACAGCCTTCCTAAATATAAATGGAGATCTAAATGAAGAGATTTACATGAAACAAGCCGAGGGGTTTGTAGCTCCTGATCAAAAGAGGAAGGTGTGCAAGCTTGTCAAGTTATTTTATGGACTAAAACAGGCTCCGAACAATGGCATGAAAAGTTTGATAAAGTCATGATCGAAAATGGCTTTAGAATCAACGAATGTGATAAATGTGTCTATATTAAAGGCACAGAAAAAGGATATGTCATTTTTTGTCTTTAGTGGATGACATGCTCATTATCGGGAGCAATAATGAATTCATTAAGTCTACAAAGAAAATGTTGACTAGAAAATTTGATATGAAAGATTTGGGTGTGGCTGATGTTATACTTGGCATGAAAATTACCAAAATATCAAATGGACTAAACTTGTCACAATCTCACGATATTGAGAAAGTACTAGACATATTTAAAAGTTACGATGATAGTCAGGTGAAGACACCACTAGATGTAAGTTTACATCTAACAAAGAATACTGGTGAAATAATATCTCAATTAGAGTATTCGTGTATAATTGGTAGCTTAATATACATCATGAATTGTACGAGACCCGATATGGCATATGCTGTTAGCAAACTGAGCAGATATACTAGCAATCCGAGAAAGAATCATTAGATAGTTATTATAAGAGTTTTAATGTATTTAAAATATACTTAAACTTTGGGCTGCATTACACCAGATATCCAGCTGGGTTAGAAGGATACAATAATGTTAATTGGATATTTCTAATGAAACAAAGTCTACAAGTGGACATGTGTTTACGCTAGGAAGAGCAACTATCTCTTGAAAATCCTCTAAACAAACATGTATTGCAAGATCTACTATATTAAGATAGTAGATTACAAGGGGCAAAAATACACACTTTGGACATGAAATTTTAAATAACGTTAAAAAAAAAAAAAAGAACAAAAAGTAAAGGTCTAACCAGTATCCACAACCGGTTAAGATCCTGGGCTATAGCTTTAACCGGGTCGAGGGCTCAGACAAACACTTTTAGTCAAGTGGGTCTACGTTGCCAACTTCTACTGCTTTGGACTTTTTGGTTTTTGCGGCTCAGATGCCCAAGATGTTTTCAGAGCTGCCCATTTTGCTGCATAAAGGGCCCAGGGGACTCAAATCCAGGCCCTAAAATCTGGAATCAACTGCTATGGGCCTACTCACTCTTAACTTTCCTTCAGAGTTCAGAGAATATTTTAAGGCCTCAAACTAAAATGTTGAAAATTCAAGTGTTGCATATGCAATGCTGATCTGAACTTTTAGCAGTGGGATTTAAAACAAGTTGATAAGTTTGATAAACCAAAACTTGACCCCAGACAGTGCTTGCTATTACAAATTTATCCTTTACGATACGGGGAAAATATAGGAACACCTCTTGAAATTGTCGTCGAGTAATTTAATTGAATCGACTCAATCTCAAAGCACTAAAAAAAATAATTAAATTGAAAAACTTTGCGCTTCACCAACAATCCATTTACACCAAGCCAACCGCCAAACAGTGTCCTCGCATATCCAAATCTCTTATTTTTTTACTTCTGCTTCTTTACCTCCACCTTAACCCCCCCAACCACAACATCACTTCCCATTACCGTAACCTCCTCATTTTCCCCATCTCAAGGCATGCACCCTACTCAAGCCAACATTTTACAGAGTCTGATTCTTCTCCCGCCTCATTGATCAAGTCCAAGATATCGGTTATATTTGATTCTTATGGTGATCCTGAAAGATTTTGAGGTTTTAATCATTGACTATATATGTATGTGCCATTACAACTTTGTGAAGAACTAGGAAGAATTTTTCTTGAGATGCAAATTCGAGAAAAAATATCCATAAATAATACCAAAAATAAGTGACGAGAATAAATCAGTGAAGAATGGATAGAAAATTTAAATCGAGAGAGAATATGTTCGTGCATAATTGTGTGTGTGTGTGTGTGTGCATATATGAACCTACCACATTCAATCAAAACCATGGATTTATTCTCTTTTCCACCACACATCTTTTTTGGGCCCAAACCACTTACGTAGCGATGATATTTGTCACATAATCTGTTGACTACTTAGGTTCGTTGGCTAACAATGGTTGTCTTGTCTAGATAGTTGTGGAAAACTTCTAATAAAATAGATTAATAAACTTTTGAACTATAAAGCCGAAAAAAGGGAAATTTTTTTTTTTGCCTTATAACTGTGAAATTGTGGTTCATCGTAAGCGGTTTCTGGATTAGAGGGGTGAAAATATGAAGCCTTTGTTTTCCATCCATTTTTAGCTGGTAACTAGTGCTTAGGAGTGTAAATTTTTGGGTTCGATAAGCCGAAGGAGTGTATCCATCATGTTCGAGTCTTGTTCAGAGAACATTGTTGTACTTTACACTAATTAGAATTGCACTAACATCCATATTTTCAAAATGGTGGTGGTGTTCGGTGATGGGACGCATATGGAGAGCACCAAGCTTAAAAAGGCCAAACTAATGCAAGATGACAATATGTCATGCTAATATGCTATGGAAAAACTTCTCCAAATAAATTTTGCCTGTAGTCTAGTTGTAGCAAGAGACTACAGTTTATCGCTAACTGGATCGGCGCTGAATATAGTTATAAAGTGTTTATTTGTGATGCTAAAAAGACGTTGCTTAAAATCGTTTTTGAATGTGCCTAAAAAAGTGGGTTTATTCATTGGTCTAATAACGATATCATCATAATTATACTATGATAAAAGCTAGACTCAAATGAGTCAAATCTTTATTTGCGCCTTTGGGGTTTTACGTGAAAAAAAAAGGGAGGGAAATTCATATAAATGTTTCGGATGTCAAAATCCCTCCAATAATTTACTTGAACACTTTATCGGCTTTTCCCTTCTCGAAAGCTACTCTTCTGATTGCGATCACTTTAAATCTAGATCAAAGCGTCTATTCAGCACCATCAATAACAAAACACAGCTGTAAGCTGTGGAAGCTAACACTAATATTTCACTGCTTTAATCTCTTGGCAAGATTTCGAATTTTAACTTTTCATATGAGTCTTATAAAACAAAAAGTAACAAGGATTTATTTGGGGGAGCCATTCAGAACAATTCTTCTAACTTCTTTAACTTCCTTTTTACGTCAAAAAAAATATCGTTAAATCTTTTAATTGCATTTTGGTAACATTTGGCGGCAAATAAGATATTCAAGAAGATCTGCGAGAAGTACCACTAACGAGCTTGAGGTATCGGCAACTTTTGTCCGCAAGCAATAAGAGATCTAGAGAAATTTTGCTCCAATGCATACAATAATATGGGGTGCGTTAGACTTTCTATCATGCATTTTAGAGAGTTAAATAATTGTACTTTCCAAAGTGCAAGAGTGCCTCGAGAAGAAAATTAAACCGAGCTGTATGGCAAAAGAGAAGTCGTCAAAAAGGGTTCTTGAAAACCAGGTAGGACCAAGATTAGACACAATCAAACAAAATAGAGAACACAAGGTGAGATGCCACAAGGTAAAATTAAAGAAAGAGGTTGAGACCCAATATTTTCTTCCTCAAAAAGGTGTATGAACCCATAGACAGAGATCAAAAGGGGTACTTTACTGACTTAGCCTCTATATGAATGGTACATTGTCAAAGGTGGCCTCAATAATATATAGTTTACCTATGTCATATGATTTGAATTCCACCGCAGTTTGTTGCATTTATATGAGTTTACTAGTAAATAAAGGTGGAAATAATAGAGGGAAGCACTGAACCTTTTTCAACACGGAATTTGGACAGAGTCTTCTCCGTAGGCTACCACCATTTATAATCTCTCATGACATTCTACTGCTGTGTCCTATGTAGGGAAACAACAAGGTTGACTGCTTCCAATGACAGCAAAATTCCAGTTACTTTGTGGCAGCGCCAGCGCAACACAGATCATACGTACGTACAGGCACTGCACTTGTTCTTCTTTGAGCCTGGGTCTTCAGAATGAATGGGATATGCTTGGAAAATTGTTCCACGATGTCATTCGTCATGCATGTGAAATCGTCGGCAGACCTTTCGGACAATCTGTTTTCCACGTTGCCAGTTGCCTATTATTACCAAGATGAGCTAATGAGGAGACCTTGGTCTTAACATACTATTCCACGATAAAAACAAACGATGGGCTTCACAAATATATTAAAGAAGATATACATGGTATTGATATCTCTCGATCATAAAAGACGTCACGTGAAACATATATTATATTATACATGTAATACACTGGACGGGTTTAGCATATATCATAACGCTGATTTTTAGACAATAAAAAAGAATCTTTCATGTAGGCTGCGGTGCAGGACTATTGAATATTTTCTCTTCAAATACATATGTTGATCAATATGGTCAATTATTATACTAGTAAGCAAGCATAAGGTTTAAGACTATTACACTAACCTATCCGATGTTTATAGAATTACAATCAACCTTATGAGTTTTGATAGAAAAGTTACGATATCGTACTATTCAACAATTAACTCTCCAAATTACTCTTGGTAATTGAGGGTTGAAAAGTAGAGAATATAATAACAAATGTGTAAAAGCCTCACAGAAAAAGTTTTCATAAACGCCCACACCATGTCACCTGGCATGTCTACCCAAAGGTGTGAAGGCGAGGAAGACAAAGACAATGACTACAACAAAGACAACACCACCACAATATCCACTGCTATATCCTCCACCAACCTGTTATATATAACCAAAACCCACCTCAACCACCACCAACCAAAAAATCGTACCATCACCACCACCCAAGCCCTCAAGAGCTCATTCCTTCGTCGTCGATTACAACAAATTCGACACAACCATCTCCTACGGTACCCCCAAAACTCCAACTCCCATCTCCCGCATCCAAAACCCACAATCACAAGGCTTTACCTAATCGAGTAGCTAGTATATATGTAGATGTACATATTGCATTTACTATGATTTTAATCTCTACGTTTTTTGTGTCTCTGTCTCTCGTCATTATGGGTGGTAATGGGTTTTAGACATGGACCTATTCTAGGGATGAGGAGACCATGGTACCTCCCATGGTTGCAACTAAAAGTTGCTTATTTCACTTACATGCACATGGTTAAAACTTAAGAGTAAAAAAGTTAGAAAATCCTAGCATATGCTATGGGAAAAATGAAAATTTTACTCTGAATTTGAATCTCATACTCCACTTTTCTCAGTGAAAGTTGAAATTATGTTATGAATAAGTGTCACTAAAAGCCATCTAGAGTTCATAAGAGTTTAAATTTAATGTGGAGTTATAAATACCAACTCGATCTCATATAAATTTAATGTGGAGACAAAGACAATTTTCTACTTTTTTTTTTCCAGTACTTGATCTCATAAACAAACTTTCATACATGTATACGTGATAGTTACAAGTGAATACCAATTCACCATATCACGTCTAATATATGTATTGCATGTCTGAAAATAAGAAATGGCTAGATTCCATAAATGTAAGAACATTTATTAACTTCCACATAAATGTGATACTAGCACTGGATATAAGTTTTTGAAATTAAAGACTAGACATGCTTCAAGTTTATTAAACTTACAGACATGACTTGGTCAATTATTTTTTCTTCACATCTACCGTTTAAGCCACCATCGGAATATCCTTTACATTCAACCATTTCGCTTAAAAACAAATTCTATTCCAAGTTGGTGCTTGTCTCAGTTTTCCGGTTGTTTTTTGTTTTACTTTTCACTATGAAGCCTATTTTTTTCACAATTCATAAGAGGAACCACGGGCGTATCCGATCACGAGTTCTCATCCATTTTACAAAATGCGAGCGTGGACAAAAATTATGAACTTTTTATGAACAGGAGAAGAGCCTGAACATGACCCAACTAAACGAGTCCAAACATGATCACGTCAGAACGAGCCAAGCGAACTTGATCCTCTAAAAACTTTATTCTGCACGCCATTTGGAGCCTGGAGCCCCATTACTGCAGCAGTAAGCTATTTCTACTCAAGGATATTTCCGAGGACAGAGCTAATTACTGAAACTAAATCATCATAGAGGACAGAGCTTAGAGAAGTCTCTTAGAAACCACAACAAGCAGACAGGCAGTAACGGCCAATTTAGAGGCGCCATAGATGGGATGGTGGGTTTCTTTTTCATACGGTATCTGATCTTAATACAAGAAGCAGACATGCATTATATCGTGTCACACACACACACACACACACACACACACATATATATATATATATATATATATATGTGTAGAGTGGGTCCTAATTAAACACATGGAATGACTATGGCTGCCATGATCTCCCGTATGGAATGCTCTGATCAATCTGTTTACTTTCTCCGTAGACTTGGATTCTCAGGTCTTTTAACATAAAATGTTTTACGGGAGAAATACATGGCACCCTTTCAACTATTAACCTGTGACGATCGCCTTAAAGTAAAACATGTGTTAAGTTGTTGACTCGGTTTAAGTTGAAGTTTACATAAGCTGCAAAAAGACAATGCTACCCCTGATTAAAACTCCAATTTACCCATCACATAGCCAAGCGCTCCTACGTACCGATGCTTTGGGTCTCGTGTTTCTCTTTCTTCGTTCTTCTTTTCTTTCCTCCGTTAAATCTTATTCACCACTGCCACAAGAAAATTTTGATTGAATTTGGCGTCCAGAATCCACTAATCACCTCTTACAACCTCTATTAATCTACCCTAATCACCTGCCCGCCATTTTAAGTCTCCACCTTCAAGTTTATTGGCTATAGCACTACCATTAGGAGCGGATTTGGTTTCAGTCTGTCGATGGTATTGCCTTGTATTTACACCGAGCAAAATTTTAAATTAACATATATCAACCGAACAAGGTTGATTCATCTTAAGGCATCAAGCATGCCACGTCATCAATGGGTGAAGAAATCAGCCTGAGAACAAGTCTTCACAGCGCAAGTGAAACAAGTTTTTAACTGATCATCACATTGTCAAATCAAAAATAACAATGGCTGAGCAACACGTGTCAAGTTCTAAGCAAGGGCAAGACACGTGGCTCTTTCACATAGAGCCTTAAGCTTTAACGGCCGGTGCTTCGTGTCGTCGAGAGAAAATGCCTTAAGGGTTGGATCAAAATTTAGGCAAGAAGGTAAAACAAGGTTTTATCCGGCCTCAACATGTGACAAAGTCAAATTCATTAAATAAGCTTAGCGTGATCCGAAGGATAAATCAGCCATATTCAACCACATGGCAGCTTCTGATTGGATCGCTTTGAAGCTAAATAGTTATAACTCAGCTATAAAAGCCATAAATGCTGTCTCATTTAATCATCTTCAGCACCAAATACAAACTATCACACAATTTATGACCATCAGACCAGTCCCTAAAGTGCATTCAATCTCTAAATGAGTTCTTTTTATACACTACAAGAAAATACATCTTTTGTGACGGACTTTTAGCGAGTCATTTAATCGACGGAATAAACCCTCGGTAAAAGTCCGTCGTTGAACATTTTTATCAATGAAATTTTTTGTCGCAAAAGGTTTTTGTCGACGGAGTTCTACCGATAGACTTTTAATGATGGGCCATCCATCGCTATTTTTTTTTTAATTTTTGATGGTTTTAAAAAAAATTTAAGAGATATAATTTTACCGTCGCTAAACATTCTGTCGGAAAAAGGCATTTTTTTCTGATGGGTTTTTAGTGACGGAATAATTCCGTCACTAAAAACCTATCTTAAATCGCACAGATCCCCTTTCTCTCTCTCTTTCTCTCTCTCTTTCTCTCTCATCTCTCACCCACCCTCCGGCGACCACCCTCTACGGCGACCTACGATGACCCACCTCTAGTGAGACCACTGTCCTCCCCCCTACGCCCCCCCCATGAGTTGTTCCACTGCCGTCACCTGCGGCAACTCCGTCCAGCACCTGCGGCAACTCCGTCACCTCACAACCCGTTGTATACAATTGCACGATAGAACTCGTAATTACCAAAGAATATTTTGCCAAAATAAACCCCGATCCAACTGACTCCTCCACCAAGGTATGCTCTTTCTCCATTGCATCCTTTTCTGCATTTCTTTGTTTATTGCCCGCTTTTTGTTCTTCTTGATTTGGACTCTTTTAAAGCTACGATCTTTTGCATTTTAATTATTTCCTTCTGTGTTGTAAGGAGTTAATTATTGTGAGCTGTGTAATGTGTAGTTCTTTAAGAAGCAAAATTGTAGGAATTTCAGTTAGCCTAGATTGTCATTCAGATAAGTGAAATGGTTTTCTGATTATTAGATAACTCAAATCAGTTCGTGATTGCGCGATTGGCTACTTGCACTGCCTCAGGGGCGTTTTGTCTTCTAAGCGCTGTGACACTAGCAGAAGCCATGCTTCAATCTTACTTGATGCCCTGGTTGTAAGGGGGACTCTGATTATAAATGGTCAACTACTTTGGTTCTACTAACTCAAACCATAGCAGTAGGAGTAGGTACTAACGCTCCAGCTTTTAGATGGTTCACGGCCATCAATTTTAGGTGCCCAAATAGGGCAAAAAAGGCCTGCATACCTGAGTTCAAAGTGGAAAAATACTGGATAAAGGAGCTACTTGAGTTGAAACAACACCCGTTAACTTTCACATTATGTGGTCGCCAGGGTAGAAAACTTGTCCACAACATGAAAAATCACCTTTTGGATGTGTGTATAGGGATGCAATCAGGGGTAGTGTTGATAAACAAATCTGTGTAACTCGTTTCCATTTACTTCATGAAAAATCACCTAGAAGCATTTTGCTATAGCTATTTGAAAATAGTATATGGTCAGTAGCTAATTTTTGCTGTAAGAATTCAGCTTCGAGTGAACCACCTTGTTTTTTCTTTATGGGTAGCAAATGGTTATATCAGGAGTGTTGCATATGTGCACGTATGTTGCCCCCGACCTAAATTTTTGGTTATAGCAATGTAATCTACCAGTTGAATTATCTCGGTAGTAGGGCTAAGTTATGCATGGAGTGCTATTGGGGTACGTTTATATGCTGATAGGATGACTAAAGAAAGAAAGAGAATAGTATATGCTAATTATGTGTTGAAATTAGTACTGAGAATGACCCTATTGTTGGTGGCCGAGAATAATGAAAACATTATCACCTGATCCCCATTAAAGTTCAGCACCAATGGAAACCTTTAAGGTGTCACATATGCAAGGTGTTTGAGCAGTGTTTTAGAAATGGCTATAGCAAATGCTTCTAGTATAGACCTCTGCACATTTTGCTGATGGTGCCAACACTACAAGAAAAGACAGTTTTTTGCGACGAATTTTTAGCGATTCTGTTTCTGTTGTTACTATATATCTAACTTTCTTGATTTGGAGATCTGCTATATTGTAGTAGAGAGTTTCATGGAGATATAGAATGAACGTGACATCTCTATCAAGATTGTATTACCAAAAAAGGTATATTAATCGTCGAGTTAGGAGTTAGGAGGTAAGTAATACCATGTGTATAGAATCAATCAATGGCTCATTTGGACATTCATAATGTTGAAACTAAATGAACTCGTTTGGAAAACAATGTCTACTACTACCAGTAAGTCATCGAATATTTTGGTTTCTTCAGCCGACTGGGGTGTTCTATTACTCGGTTAACAAAAAGGCCGAGCGAAGGATTTGGTCAATAAAACAATGTGATCTCTAATTTTCCATCTGCTTGTTGTGTTCTCGGCGTTTGTTTTATGTGCTGCTGCTGAGGTTTATCTGTCGCATCATTTCAGCTACAACTCACTGTGGATTGCACTTTTAGCATCACTTTAACATGATTTTCTACCCAATTGGATTAAGTCCGATCGACAACGAATTAAAATATCACATTTGGGCCCGTGGTATTGATTTAGTTACTAAAAGCTTAAAGATCTTATACAGTGTGACATTTAATAGATTTACTTAAGCTATGAAATTGATGCTCATCAATTGAATAATGCTCGATTGGTTTTTCATGTTAAAATAGGTTAAATGGCTTCTGCTTCGGTGAACAAGGACGTTTCAGTCGGCAGGCACTTCTTCAAGGTCATGATGCCTGGTTTTCATATAGAACTTGTATGACATCCCTCTTTCTCTTTCTTTTCGTGTGTGTACGTACTATTATCTTTGGTCAAAAACTTACCTGTCTTACTTTATTATGAATATGTTAGGCCATACGTGTAGCCTTTTGCAGTCAGCTTACCACAGTGAGATCAAAGGAAGCAACTTTAATCGGTCGCAAAGGGTCATGGCTTGTTAAAATCAAGAAAAAGCGCGACCAAGAGGAAATTTGTTTCGAAGAGGGTTGGAACAAATTTGTGCAGCAACATGACCTTAATATTGGGAACTTTGTTGTCTTTAAACACATGAGGCATAAGCATTTTCGAGTGCTGATGTTTGATCAAAGCACTTGTGAAATTTTTTTCCCATAATGTTGAACTATGAGCCCTAATTAAACCCTAAATTAAATTAATCACATCGGATATGTGTATTTTGAATAATTTTTTCTCGTTTGAACATTGATTATTTGTTTGATAATTTTAGGATGTTAATTGTGCATTTGAGAATTGTAATTATTGATTGATGATTTTAGATTATTAATCGTGCATTCGAGCAGTTGAGATATTGAGATTGTTGACGGAGGATGGGAGCCAATTGGATTGAATCTGTAATTTTTATTAATTTTTATTGCATTGAGCATTTGAGAATTGAGAATTGAGATTGTTGGCAGAGGTGTCGGACACGTGTCGTAGGTGTCGGACACTATCGGACACCATATCGACACCCTATATGAGGTGTCAGAATTGAGATTGTTGACTGTTTATTGAATTTAAGTTAATTAGGTTAACACGACATTGTTAGCACCCCCTGAAATCTCATCGTGGTTCCAGCCCTGACTATAATTAGCCCTAATTAGTCATAATTAACCATATTTTAATTAGGTTGAGGATTGAATTTTTTTATTACAGGTTTGGGCATTAAAAAATTAAAAAAATACTTTAAAAAAATGACTTTTAGCGACAGATTAATTCAGTCACTAAAAGCGTACCTAATTATAAGCTTTTTATGTCGTTAAAAATCTCATTTAGTGACGAAATATTCCGTTGCTAAAAATTTTATCCGTTACTAATTTCACAAGAAAGAAAATAAATTAAAGCATGTAAAGCAGAATTAGCGACGGAATTTATGTCGCTAATTTATAAATAAATATGTCGCAAAAAGTTCAATATTAGAAGATGGATTTTAAACTTCCGTCGCAAAACTTTTAGTAACGAGATTTTATACGAGAAACTTTTAACGACGGTATATCCGTCGCTAAAAGTTTTAGCGACTGATTTGAGACTTTTAGCGATAAATTTTTTCATCGCTAAAAGCTTTATTTCTTGTAGTGATACTCAAAGTGTTATCATTTCTATAAGCCGTTTATCGCAAACATTATAAAGGTAATTATAAACTGCCTTTATTCACTGTATTGTTATACTTGGTATGATTACAATTATGAATATATTAGGTAGGAGTAGCTATAACATAAATAGCACTTCAAAAGTCTAATGCATTAGGCCTTCCAAGTCTTTTACCCCCTTCTTCCTATTCGGTTGGGTTGAACCAGGAGTACAGTAAGAAGAAATGAAACACCTGGAGAATCAAGAGGTCTTTGAAAGAAGATAGGTTAGGCACACTCCTCCAAAGCCAAACCATTTAAATCATGTAAAGAATTGTGATTCACACGTGGTCCTGTTAGGACCTTACACGCCCGTGAAGCACTAGATTATCCATTTCACCTAAGGGCACGTGCCTGCGGGTTTAAAGAGCGAACACCTTGCCAAAGCTTTATTGTAGTTGGTGCCCATTACTTTACACTGAAATGCATATGTGTATGGGTGTGTACGCATGTTGAGTGTACTATAATGGCCTTAACTTTGTGTACGAGAAAGTGGGAGGTTATTACTGTGAAGCATTGATGAAGCTTATACTTGTTTCCTTAGCGAGTGGGGTTGCTGGCCATTATATTCATGGCCAAATCACATTCAAAATTTTTTTGATTGAAAAAAGGCCGGACCGTAAGGCTTTAATCCAACCGGCAGGAGTATTGTGCCTCGAGGACCTATAAGGCCGCCACATACATCTGAGCCATCGATTCCGGCACCTATGTCCGGGCCGAAGCGCACAAGGACCCGTGTGTGGAGCACATGCAGGGCGAGAACGTAAGTTTACCACCAACAAGTGCGGCGGGCAGGATTCGAACCCAGGTGAGAAACCTGAATTGGGATCTTGGGGACCGCTGAACCAACCCTTGTTGGCAAATCACATTCAAATGCGTGTGTGGGTTTTGTATGCACGATGAGTGTAGTAGTTGCTTTGAAAGCGTGTTTCAAAAAATTGAGAGGTTTGCTATTGTGTAGCATTGATGAAGCTAGCAATTGTTTTGTTTGGCGAATAGGGTTATCGTAAATGTTAGTTGCTGCTCCTCTTGGCTGTATGTAATTCTGGAAATTGCATAATATATGGTCAAGATAGTATAAGGTGAGATAAGGTTCAAGGACATTTTTCTCTTAGAAAGTGCATGACCGTTTCACATGATAATTACGTTTATGTTTTCAGTTTACTTTCTAGTTATAAGTGAACGGATGAGGTTAAAGCGTCAGGATCTTGACACGAGAGGTGCATCTGTGAGGTATAATAGATAAGAGACTAAATCATTGCGAGTTAGTTGTTTAAGGGGTATTTTGGTTTAATAATTACAAGAAAGTGAGAGTAAAATGAGAGTGAATATTGGCCGTTTAAAATGATTTGATGACTTAAGTGAAGCCATAACTTTTTTATAAACAACGTAACCTAGTCGTTCATTCTCCGCAAATGTCCATGTTATCGTTATGATTTTTTCATGAGAAAAGTGGTTTAACAAGGCTTATTTTCCTCCCTCAGAAAAATCCGGCCAATAGACATATTTTCATCTGGTTGGCCAATTGGTAACCTACCCAAAATTGTTGGATGGTCTCTACTTCTCCAGGAATGACAAATTTCATATCAAGGGAGGTCCTAGACCTTCTTTTCAATCAATTCCTTTCTATTTTATAATCGTAATTAGATGAACTCTGATCATTGGTTGTTGATATAAACGTCTTGTCTTTGGGGTCCTACTCCAACTTTATGTGGGTTTGGCTGTGCAAAGGGCTGTCAATAAAAATAAAAAAAACATAAGAAAGTTTTCGGTTACTTGAGTAGTAAAAACTATAAGGTGTTTAGGATAAATGGATGGTCAGGAACATTTATGACCGTTAAATATGTTATCTTCAATTCAACCATTTTTTTTTCAATCGAACGGTCAAGAAATGTCCTAATATCCCTTCTCCGTTAACTCCTCTTCTCATTTCAACATCTCTTGACCCAATGATCCTAGATGGTCAGAATCAATAATCCGACAACGCGTAATATTCGCTGGTTGTATGGACATAATAAATTCACTTGGAAAATGAAGTAGCCAGCTTCGAACAAGCACGATTGCAAGGGTGATGATGGAAAAAATTAGTTATTCGTTACACTTGGGAGATCCGTATCGTAAATGAACGATCTCCCATCTCATAACAACAATACATTGGTCATTAGTTAGAAAACAACATAAGTACATGTGCTGATCATATTTTTAATGTTAGACGAAAGAAATTGCACATTACAAATATTTGCCTTCAAAGAATCATATTCGAATTTTTTGTTGCACATTACAAATATTTGCCTTCAAAGAATCATATTCGAATTTTTTGTTGTTGTTGAAAAACTAACCTTCATCAAAGCGAGTCCAAAGGCCAAAGCATAATAAGAAACAACCAAAGAAAGGCCGCAAGAAACACATAGAAAACGCACCCCAAGCCTCCCCGCTCCCCCAGAAATTAGATACTCAAAGTCGGATTTGCTATTGGCCACAAGCCCATCCATTGAGAAAAAATTGCAATACTCCACTTGTTCCTTTAATGGGATCATTTCGTGCTTTCTTTGGACTGAGCAATCTTTATGACGATTAGGTGGTTGTCATGTGTTTCCAAAAGGTCAATTTATGACTCTTAACTTTGCCGGATAAATGAAATAAAAAAACGAACGAGTCAATCCAAAATTAAGTAATTATCAGATGATTATTGACTCTGGAAAAAAAAAGTATTTTACTGCTGATTCAATAAGAATGACCACAAACTAATTATTAAGTTAAAAAAACTCCTACAAATTACATGAGCTAGTATTTTGATAGCTCAAAAAAGATTTATGTTGATCTTACAAAATTTATACAGGATGGATGTGGAGAGAGAGAGAGAAGATGATGCTGAATTATATGAAATAGATTCTGGACTAAGAAAGAAAGACAATGAGAAGACAGTGGTTCTACAGTTCTGTCATTCCAAAGTTCCACATTATTCTAATCCATAAAGGCAATTCATCTTTTTCCAACTCCACTTTTTTGAAATCCAGTAAGCTTTACATCCCGCATGTCTCTCCTTCTCCAGCTATTATACTCTTTCTCTCTAACTAAAACATGTATATATATGTACTCCTTAACATTATCAACCGCTACTAATATATGCTTAGAAGCCAATTACACCAACCTCACAACCACCACCACCACCACCACCACACACACACACACAAAGCATGGGAAGAGCTCCTTGCTGTGACAAAGCCAATGTCAAGAGAGGCCCGTGGTCACCTGAAGAAGATGCAAAGCTCAAGGCTTACATCGACCAGCAGGGTACCGGCGGCAACTGGATTGCCTTGCCCCAGAAGATAGGTACACCTAGATCACATAAATATGCATGCCTTCAATTTCCAACGATTAGTTTACTTACTATGACTCCCATTTAATAGAAATGTCGATCTATTGATAATTATGTTGTGGATCAGGCCTTAAGAGGTGCGGGAAGAGTTGCCGTCTTAGATGGTTGAATTATCTTAGGCCAAACATAAAGCATGGAGGGTTTTCAGAGGAAGAAGATAACCTAATCTGCAGCTTCTATATGAGTATCGGAAGCAGGTATACTACTATTTTTTTTTTCTTTTGGTTTCAATTAGAGAAGAAAATAATTCTGCCATATAAGTGTACCATCTTTAATGCATATAGTGCAATCCTACACATTTATGGCTCTTGCGTAGTCATGCCAATTCTTAGAGCTTGCGTTACAAAGAATGTCTTCGTTTTCAACTGTGAAGGTGGTCCATTATTGCTGCACAATTACCGGGACGTACAGATAATGACATCAAGAACTACTGGAACACAAGGCTGAAGAAAAAGCTACTTGGCAAGCAACGCAAGGAACAACAGGCGCGCCGCGCAAGCTATGCTAAACAGGAGATCAAGAAGGAAAGTTGTCAGAATTTCATGAGTCCTGAGGCTATGAACTTGTACCCTTACTGGCCCGAGCTACCCCCTACGTCATCGCTAGTGAATCCAGACCAGGAGCCTTACATCAAGGACCAAGCATCCATCAGGAGCTTGCTTGTCAAGCTAGGTGGGAAGTTTTCAAACGATTATAGTTTTGATCAACAACAAAACACCACATTCTCATATCCTTGCGATATTTCCTCATCCCAAGACCTACTATATGGAAGTCTCATGAATCCCATAGATAGCACAACATTTTCTCAGTTTCCAAAAAGCACCCTAAATGATTTTCAAGGTTATAACAACTTCCTTGCTGAACTAGATAATGCATTCTCTAGTAACCCAGCTCAATTACATCAATTGGAGAGCTTTTCGGGAGTGACTTCTGCTGAGAGTAGTTGGGGAGACATGAGCTCTGTGGTATGCCCTCCTCCTATGATCCCCAAATTTTCTCCAGATGTACGAAATGGGATGGTTCAAAATTGCGGATATGGCGGTGTAACTAGTGAGTTTTCAGTGTTGAACTAGGATACATGTTTGTTTCAGCAACTATCACTTTCCTTCCGACCTACTGAGATTCCTCATATTTGCTTGATTTGCATACATATCTTGTTTTATTCATGTATACTAGGTCTTCCTTATTAATTTATTTCCTTTACCATTACTTTTGGACTGAACTTCTACTTGTTCCCTGGTGATGAATGCGGAATCTTAGGATAGCCTGAAACTGAGATAGAGAGAGTCCATCTCTCAAAAGGGTCCAATTCTACCAGAATTTTTCCAGGGCATCAGCGGTTTAATCGCATCTTTATGTGGCTAGTCATTTGGAATTAGTAGTACTCCCTTCTATTTATTTGTTTCCATAATTCTGGATTTGAGTTATAACATATCGTGGATCGGAGCGTATAAAATAAGTTTCTTACTCTGAGGGGGGATTAGTCCGGGGAAAAACGATGATAACTTACTACTTAATTGACCTACAATTAGCACCATTGTTTGCATGAAAACCTGCTAATACATGTTTGGATTGACTGTTACTATGACCGCTATTTCACTATAGAGATTTCTACTTTCTACCCACCTCGAAATTATCAAACTTTCGATGCCAACGTTTGAAAATCCGAGTACTGACCCTATTTTTCACAGTATTACGTACAAATATATATTTGTTTGGTTTTTTGTACATAGCACAGTGGATGGAATTGGATATTAGTACAAAGTTCCTACGAGACCTCCATGAAAGGGCAGTAGTAAAGTTGGAAAGGTGCTTTGACGTTTTGGCAACCACTTGCTCGGCTCTAGCAACAGGGCATCCAAAATTGGCTGCATTCTTTTATTGTTTTCCTCATGTTCGTAAACACAAGCTGTGAAAGCATTACCAATTAAAATAGAGGAAACTACGAGCCACCTTATCATCATCATTACTTTCCTAGGGATCTCAACTGGGGCTGCCTTCATGTAGTCTTTGATTGCAAAAGCAGATTGTACTTACTTCTGTCTCAATCAGAATAATGAAAGTACACTACTCTCTGCTTGTCTTGAATGAAAGAATCCGGATTTGAATTAACGTAACATTTTGCTTCAGTTAGAGTATCATGTGCGACCATTCTAACATTATTACTGACGTTAACTTTTCTTGAAAATTCATCTAGCTTTAGGTGACTTCTTGTTTCATTTCTATTAAAAGACCTGCAAAATATTTGGGTCAAGAGATAAGCAAACTAACATACATGAATCGTCAAATTCTGCAATGGCTTTTGAGAATTTATAATCACACTAATTAATCCTAGGCATGCACAAGTCGGACAAGCAAGAGCAATCACCCCTTAATATAGAGTACCGATTAGATTTAAGCACCTCCCTATTGATTTCTAGATATCAAAACTATCAGTGGTTTCCTGGATCATTACCTTAATGGCAAACATGATAGATACACCATCACAAGTTTTCAGGGACTGGGAGTAAATCAAACTCTCTAATCTGTGCTTTTATATCAACTTTTTTGACGCTTTTGGTAGCTTTATGAGACAAAAGGCACAACTTGGTCATGGAAAATGGAACATTGGCCCCATTCCAGATGATAGTCAATCACATACCTATCTCTTGAGATATACAATTTCCTATATCTGGAAAATGTAAGGGCATCCCATGAGGGGATGGATTAGGGCAGTCACCATCCAAGAAACTTCATTTTTTCCGAGTTGCATGGACATAATTAATGATAACAAATTCATTGCCTACTCATCCCATGAGTTCGAAAGAAAGACTGTTCATTTTAAAGCCAATTTGATCGATTTCGTCCAACAGATATTATCGGCATGTTAGATACAAATGTTGGTAATAGAACTATCGTGGAAGAAGAAAGGAGTAGTATGTATGTAATTGTAAAAGGTTTAACACAGTGTCAATTATTAAAGTAAAAAGAACGAACAGAAAGATACCCCGTGTTACTTATGCCATCAATTGATATTTAAAATGTCTCAAATGCCAAAAGAAATTCCTTTTTTTTGGCTGGGGACACCATCAATCTCATTTTTCACATTTCTAAAAAGTTAAAGCATTCACTTAAAATGTGCAACCCTAGAACTTTTGTACCAGAACAAATTTGAGCTGAGTGGCCAGAATGGTGTGTGTGTGGGGGGGTGGGGTGTGTGTGTGTGTGTGTGTGTGTGTGTGAGAGAGAGAGAGAGAGAGAGAGAGAGAGAGAGAGATGTCTCTGCTATAATATCTTGGTGATATCAAATAATCAGGCTCTGAGGTCCAAAGAATACGAGGCAATGGTAAAGAAGTCTGACCAGGTCCTAGGTTGCTTTCAACAAATCTAGGTTTTGGCCGAGTCAAACGAGCTCAATTATTTCTCTTCTCCAGTAACCAAAACAAAGTTAATGAATATTCCAAGTATAGCACAGATTTCTTGAAGTGTCAGCTCACAGCCAATAATAACCGAATCTATGGCCTAATAATAACTGGACACTTTGGAGAGCCCTAAAGTGTCCAGTCTTATTGATCGATCTTTATTCTCTTGGAATTTAGATAAACTGAAATGCCTGTTTTCGGATTCTATCATTGGAGAGATACAAAAAAATCCGTATCTCCTCTTCTAAGCCCCGGGATTACTTAGCCTGGATTCCCAACAAGTTCGGAAAATTCTCGGCAAAATCAGCTTACCTATTTCACAATGAGAACAGATTTCGTATTGAGCAAGGTAGGACTCAATCTTTCTGGAAGAAGCTTTGGAAATCTAAAATTCAGGAGAGACATAAAATACTCATTTGGCGCATTGCGTGGAATATCCTCCCTGTCAAAAGGAAACTTCAAGCTCTATTCCCCGACATTGACACACAATGCAGATTGTGCAAAACAGGGGAAGAAACCACTGCCCATCTCTTCATCTATTGTCCGCTGGCACGAGTTTTATGGACCTCATCACCCGAGAATTTTAGGCCTCCAGTCTTGCTATCCCAAAATCAGGATAATCTCAATGAGTATCCACGTAACAACACTATTCAATGGCTTAGAGATATCATCTCTCCTTCTTCCCAGATATCTAACGATCCTCCCATGGCAACTCGCTACACACTCTTCGCTATTACTGTCATAGATCATATATGGAGGTGTAGGAATGCTGTGGAATTCCAAGAAGGGAAAATTGATGTAAAGGGACTGGGAAAGAATATCCAAATGGATTATGGCAGTTACTGTCGGGCTATTATTCCTATAGATACTCTCAGAATGGCTCCTACTTCGAATTTCAACCCTCCCTTGTATTGGCATCGTGTCAACTTTGATGCTGCTGTTCGTGATTCAAGGACCATCCAAGCTGTAACCATCCGGGATCACAATGGTCACATAATCTCTGCCCAAACAACTTCAAGAGAAGTCATGGACCCCAAAGCGGCCGAAGCACTAGCAGGCCTTTGTGCGATAAATCTGGCTTTGCAAACCAAGTGCACGCATGTTATCTTCGAAGGAGATGCGCAAGGAATTGTTGACTGGCTTAACCATCATGATCAGATGCCTCATTGGAGCTGCTACTCCATCATTGCTGAAGCTAGGGAAAATCTTAACTTGTTCATTTGTTGGTCTTTTGTGAAAGTTAGTAGATTTGTAAATAGTTTAGCCCATAATCTAGCTAAATGGGCGGTTAACTCCAACTTGTTCGGCTTGGTTCCGTCCTCATCTTTTATTCCTCTTTTGTCTTTGGATGAATCTGTGAGCCAAGCCTCTGTTCTTGTAATTCCTTCCTTTTAATGCATTGACTTGATTAGAAAAAAAAATAACTGAATCTATGGCCTGTAACTGTACAGGGATCCGGTGCTTGACCGATTTGACAAAATTTTATTTTCGTAGAAGAGATTATAATTGAACATGACTAGCTAGGCAAGAGGAAGAGGACATTTTACTAGCACTAGATGCAGGGACTTCCTTCATCAAGCTAATATTTCTTCCTTAAAGGAGAATCCGAGTATTCCTGGTTAAGAGAAAGCTCTAGTGCAGCTTGATGCTGATGGATACCTGTTCATCCGTATTTTACTTGTGCACTGTGTATGGCATCAATAATGAGCATCAAATCTTTTTTCTTTGAATTTGAAACACTAAAATTGCATATACTAGTTCGTAATCTTTTTCTTTTCTTGAGGCAAAGCGGTATAACTTTTTTCTTGTTACCTGTTTAAGTCTTATATCAGCTTTAATTGAGGAGTATAATTGATTCATATATCTAGTGAGCTTATCTTTTCTATGAACATACTTTTGAGTTGAACAGCAAGCTGACTTAATTAGGTCAATGGATAATTGAGATTTACATTGATATCAAGGAGCCCAGACCTCCGGTCTATGAGTTAAGCTCAGGTAGACATCCTATTGGCCTCCGGAGGCCGCGCTAGATTAAAGTCTGGGACATCACAACTAGAATTTTTGAATTGTGATAACTTTCGTCGGCAAAGTAAAATAATTAGGATCATAAACATGATTTGATAGCTAATATTGTTTTGCTTCACTTTGTCAATATGTAGTAGACTTTAGTGTCCAATAACATAACCAACTCTTTAATCTTCTTTCTTTAGATGGATACCTACTTGTCAAACATGTCATGTAGTGGATTAAGATTGGATCACTTGCTTGTTTTTGTTTGAGTTTCACCCAAGCTCTCTCGTGTTAATTGAAGGCTTGTGGGACTTCGCATTATGTTACACAGCTCATTGATTGTTTTTTTTTTTCTTGGCTCATTTTTTCACAAAGAGGTCTAATTCTATTAACACTTTACAAGGTTATTTGAAACTCCAATATTCATTCGCATTTATGTTCATTTGCTAGACCAAGGATTAGAGTATCTCAGTATTTTTTTGTCCCTCTTGGACTGTCTCACGATACCTTCTACAGCTTGGCTAGCAGCAGTCCCTTGACCAATTCCAAGTCCAATGGAAGCGGATATTATTAAGGATATACTTGATCGGTTAATTTCAGTATTAGTAAAATACTATTCACCCGTGTAAGATACGCATATGATAAAGCATATATTCAATCTGTTTTTATACATGCCTAAGCTACAAAGTATTTTATATTTTTTGTTTAATATATGTAGGTATATATATACTTGAAGCTTTTTTTACTTGTAGTGCATATCACCACATGTTCTACCTTTTAACCTTAATAAATACTTAATTCAATGTATCAAACTATTCTTACATAGAAAACTCAAATTAAGTCAATCAAAAGAAAAGAAATGCAAATACAATACTCCAGTATAATACATATTCTAAACCGATGCAGATAACGCTTGAATCCGACCGGTATTCAGGCGGTCACGGATACTAATACAAATTTTTAATATCCAAGGAATTTTTGGAGCCAAATTCGGATGTAGTGGCCCAAGCAAGGATACATGTGTTTTATACTAAATATCCATCTGAACAGCCCGGCCCTAATCAACGGGGTGTGTGTGTGTGTGTTTTTTTTTCCCTTGTGAGATCCTGTTAGAAAATATTGTTTGATTCGGAACTAGTAGTCCTGACCATTTAAGACCATTGCATATATTGTAGAATAGCCTTCTGCCTTCCTTACTCTTTCTTTCGATTGTGTCAACGCTCCTAATCCGATGTACGTTCCTAAATGGTCAGAATCAACTATCCGGGACCATAGACTATTTACCCCTACTACATACCAAGATTTTTAAACATACTTTGCTTCTATATAATGGAGGGTTGAAAGTTTATGATAACATAATTTTAACGTTGTGATAAAAAATAAAAAATAAAAAGGTAAAAATATAATACCTACCCGAGTTCCATGTCAAGTGCCACGCCAGACATGTTAGATCCTTCTAAGGAATTTTAACTTTTTTTCTCAGCTACCATGGGGTATTAGAAAATAATGTCCAAGGAATGAGTTTCTTCTGCTTAAAGCTGAAAGGATAGAGGTAAGCAGTGACATAAATATATAACAACATAACTGGATCATATTTGATCTTGTACTGGCACTAAGATCTCAACGCATAAGGTCAAAGGCTCTGAAACTTTAAAGTAAAAGGGGTTGCGAGACATTCTGAACCCAAACATTGATATTTGATGAATCTTGCAAACTTTACAAGTATTAAATTTCTAACTTTTGTCACCGACTATCTGCCATATTGCTGTATAAGATTAGTGACTAAAACGTAGTGGCCTGACTTTCTTGTTGAGCTATGATATGTAACAGGTAACTTTATTCCTGCAGACAAATTATACTGTGTTTTTGTATATATATGAAAGGTATTAGTGGAAATTAGTTGCAATTATTGAATAAAAACTCAGCATTTTTTAAAGGGACTGTTTTTCTTACGTACTTTTATATGCGCTCATTTGGCTCCAAAAACTTCAGTAGAAAAATAGTAACACTTCAAATTTGAGTTACATTTTGTAGTTTTGTATGCGAGCAGGTTTTAGAAGAAAATATGTGTGCAATATCAAACATAACTCGAACTTTTCAGTATACAGCCTATTCAAAATCCTTATGTGATACTTTTTTTATACATTTTTCTGTCGCTGAAAGTGTATTACAAATATTAAATACTTTTTAGAAGAACAAATAAAATGAACAAGCACGTGAGAGTGTCAAAACACACCGGCTTTCTTTTGGATTCCAACCGGCAGGTTCATCCAAGTCAACATAGATATGTGGAAACCAAATTAATATCTTAGTTGCAAGACCTTTGAATTTTAGAGATGCTCCCACTCTCACGAAACTCCATAGCGGTTATGCTCCCTACTCTAGGACTTCATATCAGCCGTGCCTCCACCTACGCTTCGTGCAAGTAAGCATGATATTATACGTCAACCGGAATTTCACTTCTAGAGAGGTTATTTTCAACCCATCCTCCCTCCCTGCTGATTCACTCTCATGTTTGTCGTTAAAAGTTCATAACTATCACGACCTTATATCTTTAACGACGGAAAAAAGAATAAAAGATCATATGAACAGATAAGTAAGCATTTAGCCACATTTGACTACTATAGAAACAGTACAAAAAAGTTGAGTCCCTCGAGACAAATGCTGAAGACTAAAAATGGAAAACAAAAGAACAAAGAAAAGGTTCCGGGTAAGAACGAAGATAAATTGTGTTAACCTGATAACGACTCGAAAGCATGGTCACACAAGCCATGACAATAGCAACACGACGACCCTTTATCCAGTCTTTTCAATCTTTCAATTTTTAAAAACATGACCCCATCCTCTGTTTGCCGAAAGAGATGGACAATCATCGTTCTCACTTTATTATGGTCCGCTCATAGCTTACGTTGGAAAAAAAGAAAGGTCAAATTATACAAGAACGCTATAACTATACAATTCAAGTTCTAGAATACTTCTCATTTATTTTCCTATACCACATGTTGGATTTCGTATTGGTACTTTTTTTTTTTTTCAACTTCATTTCACCTTTTTTAAATTTTAACACGTCCGATGTCCAATTTGGATGATTAGGTAGCGCCGAATGTCAACTCGATATTGAATTCTATTTCATTAAAGATACACAAAGACTGTATTTAGGTTTTCTTTGGCACATCAAAATATGTAGATGAGGTAGCTTTATGGCCGGTAAACATGTTCATTGACATTTTTGCAACCACCTTCAAGTTCAACAAAAAGCCTTAGTTCAACAAAAAGCATACATTTATCATAACATTCTTATATATTGTTTTATGTATAATTGATTTATATACACATGCATAGTAATTGTTTATATTTTGATTGTTGGTTTGTAGTTTGAATATATAATGTTTCAAACAGCTTCTCATTGATTGTTCACTAAAAAGCCAATTTCCCTCTTTTGGTGTTTAAAGAGAAAAAGAACTGATCTCCTCCCTCAATGCCACAATCAACAAATAATAGTTCTCTCTTTGTAAACTTCTTTGTTTAAACCAAAAAAGAAAAAGGAGAAAAAATTGTCTTTCTAAAGGCTTTGAGTTCTTCTTTCTTATTTATTATTCAATAGAATTCTTCTTTTTAGAATGAGTAAAAAATCTTAATTTTAGTCTTCTCATGATGAATAAAACAATATAAAGCTTATAGAACCAAACCAAACTATAATAACATGATGAAAATTGTAAATCTTAACTATATACCATAAATTAATTTAACAAATTACAAAAACAAAGACGTAGATTGATTCTTTTAAAAGTTTTTCTATTTTTTTTAGCAATAACATCAAACATTTCTTCAATCCAGAAGCTTGAAAATTTTTATTTCAAACATTGATCATAATTGCAAACATCAAATATACATTTATTCTAAAAGAAGTCACAAAAGAAATAAGAACATAATTGAATTATATTATTTGATTCAAAAAAATTTAATAATATCATCTAAAAAATTACTCTCGATCACATCCACGTGCAAAGCATGTGCTCCATACTAGTTCCTATTAAGAGCCCAAAATGGTTGTTTGAACTCTTTTCGGGCCGAGCTAAGTAGTTTAGTTATTTAAACGAAACCTGTGGCTAACTGTGGCAATGCAATGTGGGATAGGGCTCTTAGAAGGTGTTTGTGATTGATTCTAAAATGGTCAAACTTGATTAAATTCAGATAAAATTAGGTTTGAAATGTTTGGTAAAAAAAAGTAAACTGATTAAATCTACTTCAATATGCTCAAAACTGATTAAATTCATAATTTTCATTTTCTTGTATTAAAATTTAATCAGTTTTGGAGAATCAGGTTTGACCAAAAGAATTATCAAATATCCTTACATATAAACAGACATTAAATGCTCATTTTTAACTTAATAACACCATATGTAATTTGCCACACTAAATCTGGTTTAATCACTTTTTATCCAAACACCTTCAACAACTTTTAATCTATTATGATTAAAATGGATTAAAACTGATTCTAAAAACTGATTCTGGTCTAATCAAATCTATTTTTAAGAATCAATTTCAAACGGCTTCTCAGCGGAGAGTGAGAGAAACTTGGGTAATTAAATATTTGGGCTAGGTTATGAGGTTTTGGGGGTTTGGTGAAAATGTTCAAGGTTCAGCCCCTTTAATAAATGAGCCTAAAATATTTGTTCACGTTATGTTCATGAACTTGAAAGGTTAGCCTGTACTTTCAATCGGGCCAAAAATGATAGGAGCCCGCATAATGTAAAGTGTGTCCTGAACCTTATAATATTGGGCTTCTTGGAAGGCCTTGAGTACGCCACTCTCACGGCCCGGCGTCAGGCCTAATTTTTTTATTTTCAAGCCATGATTATAGTCATCCAACAAAAGGGCCTGAACCCACTCTCACCGCGGTGTTTTAGTCGAACGAAGATCTTTTGCTGTAACAGCGCTAGTAGAAGAAGTCATTATTAAAAAATGTTTTGACGCTATCGTTAAGAATTAAAGACAGTTTTTTGTAACTAAAATATATTTAGCATATTTTTTTATTACAACATTTGGTCATTGTCCGTTTTAGCCTTAGATCTAAATGTTCACGACCGCATATCCTTTCTTGGAAAAAATGAGAAAGTAGGTCTTCCATCGGCTTGTAGAGTGGTTTGTTTGCTTTTTAATCTCCTAAGCTGCATGTAAGTTCTGGTAAGCTAAATATCGTTCTAGCACTGACGATTTTCAGATCCACAAGAAACAATAAATTTTGAAATTCACCAAGGACTATTGAAATCACGGGAAAATGTGAAATTCATCGGCAATTTTCTTGATCAAAATATCAGTGTTAACAGGCCGCGTAAATGTTTACAAATAGGATTACCGAAACTTGACTAAAAAGACACTAATAAATTTCTGAGCCAAGAAAATTAATTTCTTTCAGTAGAAAATAAGAACATTAGCATGAAGGGGAAGAAAAAAAAACATGTTTTGTCTTATTTTCTTGTCCTAGACACCCCTCTTCAAAGGAACTCCAGAGCCGGGTTCCGAGTTCTTCCTTCTGTATAAAGAGAGATTCCTAATATACTTGTTCAATTAGCTAAAATCTCTAATATTGATCATTATTGCAACTTTTAACTTCACCAATATATGCTTCAAATTAGTCACTTTCCCAAGGCAAAGTTTCGTTTAGCATTCTTGGTTGGGACTTATTCCGATTGCGTTTGGAATCATTATTTGTTCGTGAAATGCTTTGACACCCACCTCTAGGGGGTCTAAATAAATGGTTGATATGAATGTGAAGGCGTGCTGGGTGTGATGAGACTACATTTGAAACAAAATTTTTAAATAGTTATACAATCTGTCGTTTGGGAAAGTGTGTCTCTTCTGACTTTTTTCAAACGATCTACAAGGACAAGAGAATATCCTCAGATTTTTTTAACCTATAGTTTTAGAACTTTTTTAGTGCTATTTATCTCACATTTACTCATACTCATAATCAAACCAAGTATAATAATATAATGAATGAAATGAGTTTACCTTCATAGTGTTTACAAGCTTTTATAAATGGATAGCACTAAAGAGTGTACAAAGCATTAATTCAAATATTGGATACACTTCAATTACTTAGGATAAACATTTTAACATAAGGTTAACAAACGTTATGATAATGTAAGCTAGATGCTAGTTTGTGTTTTGTGCCGAAAAGAGTTTATTGAGACAAGGTTTATGACTTTTATAACTAAGTTGTAATCATTCAGGTTGGTCTAATTTGAAGCTGTCATGTCAACAAGAATGCTTGTTTTACCCTTTACTCGTGCTAAGCTCTCTTGATTCATCTGACTTTGCAATGTGTCAGGGTTGAATAGGATCTCGTTTTACCTTTTTGGTTATGTTTTCATTTAATCGCTGTCACGTTTTGTACAGCCCTGATGATACATTGTACAGAATCTTTAGGACATATGAGAGGGAGCCATATTTCCTTTATTTGCTCAGACCGGCCACAATTCATTTAGTCATTGTTACCTAGATTTGACAGCTTGATTAGACAATCACCAATTTACTCCAAGACGAATCGCCCTTGAGTAAGAGATTACCCCTTCACTGCCACACAACCATTCTCAACTCCACTACCATCACCGGTACTACTGTTGTCATTGTCGCGCCACCACACGCTCTTACTGCCGTACAATCATTCTCAAAACAACTAGTCATGTTACCATGCCATTACTGTCACTGTCACCACAATTGTTACCATCATTATCACCACCACCACCACCGCCTCGGGACCATTACACCCACGGCCCCAAATGCTACACTGCTGTCAATTACCACCACGTTGTTGACACCATCAACACCATAATCATCTCCTATACCACTAGTCTATTACATTGTCACCATGCCCTGCCACCATTACAATCTCTACTACAACCACTAAATTGTTAATGTTGACGCCACCATTCCATTATCACTACCTTAGCCGTCGTCGCACCATCGTCACTGTCACTACCATTATCATTAGTGTCACTATATCACCATTATTGTTGTCGCCAACGAACTTACTGCCATGACGACTGTTGTCCTTGCTGCCATATTCACTAACTGTTACCAACATTACCACTATCGATGCCCCAATACCACCACCACTGACGTTGTGACCATCACTAGATCGCCACACCATCATTGTCGATGTCACACCACCTCCACCCTCACCACTTTTACCACTTGTGGTGCCGCTACACCATATTGTACACCATGCCTACAACTCGTACATCACTACTACTATGTGCTGCCATCAGCACATGTGAAACAATTTACCATAATACTTTGCGTCTGTAAGCCGAGGATATAATGGACTAAACATTCAAAACCTTTACATTTTGCCAATCCTCCAAAGGCAAGCTAAGAATTTTGTGATTTAAACTCCTTTTTATATCCCTAAAAAAGAAAAAAAAAGATGAATTGGTTTCAATCCAATTTTGATTTTTGAATCTAAATCCTGAAAGAATAGATTTCAAAGACATTACAGGGTTGTAGAGCTACTGAAATAATATATTCCAACTGTGCATCTTTTGCCTAATGCAGGGCAATGTTGTAATCAAAATTCAAGTTTCTTGTGCAATTCATCAACTTTCGTAACTGCGAATGTCCGAACCATATATCCTTATCATAAACTTTAAACATGCGAGAATGGGTAACGATATCTAAAGAGACATATGTACAAAAATTTTGGCATCCAAAAAATTTGTCTTCACTAATACGTCTTTTTGTCACAAATTTTCGTCCACAATCAGAAAAATTCGGACATGAATAGTGTTACACTTGGAACAAATTCAGACCACTCTTGCCAAAACTAATCCATGCAGTCTTGATGTTAGAGTATTCGATTTACCAGCACGTTTTCTCTAACTGGTATCGTTGTTTCCAATAGCTTTTCTTCATTTTTGTTAAAACTTAACATTTACAAGACATGAAGCTAGTTTTCGCTTCTTATGGTTGGTGAACTCTTCCTTTTCGTAGTTGTGCATATCAACAACTCATTGTCTAACTAGTATACATCACAATTACGGTGGGAAACTTTGCATTAGCACATCAACGGGCCACCCCTGAGCACACCCGAATTTTTAATATAAGGAAGACGGTTGCTTTCCCCATGGACAAGCATTGGTTGTCATGGATGTAAACTACAGGTATTGCAAGAAGATGGAAACACTGTTTCAAGATCCATTTGAGGAAGTTGTATCTCAATCTCTCTTTTTATTGCACAAAACAGGAAAGTTATATTATATACTGTGATACAAAGAATGTGAAAATACTTATCTACCCTCTAGAGATATACATATTTACAATAAGGGACTCATGACTTTATCACCCTCCCTCAAACTCATGATGGGATAATGAGACCATTGAGAGTTTGCCAAGTAGTAGTGCGAAGCGAGCAAACGTATGAGATTTGGTAAAAAAATCAGCAAGTTGTAACGATGAAGACACGTATGGAAGGATGATAGTGCCCTGGTGGAAGTGATGACGAACAAAATGACAATCAATTTCAATGTGTTTTGTCCGTTCGTGAAAGACTGAATTGTGCGCAATTTCAATGGCACTTTTATTGTCACAGAACATAGGCGTAGGATAGGATTGTGTAGCACCCATATCATGTAGTAACCATCGAACCCAAACAATTTCTGCTGTTGTATTGGCCATGGCACGATATTCAGCTTCGGAACTAGAGAGAGAAACAACACTCTGTTTCTTGCATTTCCAAGATATAAGAGGGTCACCAAGAAAAATGCAAAACCCTGTTGTAGACCTACTGTAATGCCCCCGGAAATCCGAAGCTCCGTCGCTCCGAACTCCTGGGTCGTTAACCTACCGGATCACATCAAACCTGTCAAATCCTATTCACTAACACATACATCCAAAACAATTAATCTGATATCAACTCAAACTCTTCACATTCAATATTACAAAACTACTCAAACTTGAACCATTAAGATCTAAGCTCTTTACAAACTAAGTTCTTATAAACGAGTTGGCAAAACTGAACCACGCAGGGGTCTCCCTACACAGTAGTGATGGGCTCATCGGGATCTCACACAGACTCTAACCCATTCCCGAACATGCTACATTTGATCATTGCCTGCAGAAGGGAGCCAAACGAAGGGTGAGCTTTTGAGAGCCCAGTAAGGTCGTACAAGGACTACAAAAGAGATTGTAACACGACTTCGAAAAAATCCAACCGACGATGATTTTCAAAACACTTCGAAAGATCAAAACTCAATGATTACCCAAAATGATCAAAGTTCATTAGAAATAGATGCCAAAATAAATATTAACAATCAGAACAAAACCTAAAACGATCAATAAAGGATCCTTTTCAAGTAATCATTTCCAAAATACAGCAAATTTTTCGAGGGATTCAACCCAAGCACAAATCATTTCAAATAATACAATCAAGGCTTGTCAGGGGATTTTAACCCAAGTACAAATCCTTCTAACTAAATACAATGAATATTTGTCAAGGGCTTTCAACTCCAGCACAAATCATTCTAGCTAATAAAATAAAAAATCAATGTTGATCCTGGGCAATGGCAATGCCATTATGGCAAGCTTATATAGTGTACACATGCATGATATACTAAAATAATTACTAGTCCACTTGGGTACTAGCCTGCGTTTCATGCAGGATTCAACCAGCCTTATACCGCCTCCCCACTAGACAGCTACCCAGGTTAACATATAAAATCAACAATATAAATTAGCGTTAACATAAGCTCATATCCCTGAAATCAATTCGGGGTCTAATAACAATAATCATACTGACATAAGTCATTGTTCGGAATTCCAGAAGAAAATTGCAAATTAATAACAAAACAATTGCGAAACATTATCAAATTTAGGTGCAACAATTTGGAAGAACGGATACAAATAATTATCAAATTTGCTCAACCCGCAGTACAGGCAGGCATCACAAGATTTCCAATTAATCGATTCAGGTTCAACATTAGGGTTTTCTGGGCAAGAACATGTTGATATCAATACATAACTCAGAGTTCGGCATTAGCCGTAAATATATCAAAGGAATACTTACGAGTACAAGTAATCAAATAAGGGTTCGAACAAAAGTCCTTACCCAAGGTTCAGATAAAATCCCTTACCTGGATCCGTAGCTAAATTATCCTAACTGGAAGTCTTTAGCTTTAACCTAAACGGAATAATCGAACCATTAGAATACAACCTACAGAACAAAAGTATAACTTAATGCAAACTCACACATGCTCCCAAAATGAACCTCCCCTCACCGGATAAATAAAATTATTGAAACGCCCCTAGGGTGTAAAATTATCAAAATGCCCCTCGGACTTAAATTATCAAAATGGTCTTCCCATAAGTAGAATCACTAAAATAAACTTCCCATATGTAAATTTATGTAAAAATACCTTTCTTAGGTCAAATTACCAAAATACCCCTTCGGGGCTGCAAATTACCAAAATACCCCTGTTACACTTTAATTCTCAAAATGACTTTTCCATATGCAAAGTCACTAAAATAATCTTACTGTATGTAAAATTCTTCAAAATACCTCTTATAGGTAAAATTATCAAAATACCCCCTTCGGAATAGTAAATTACTAAAACACCCTGGAGGTTTTCGGCACCAAAAAAATCTCAAAAATATCTTAAAACGCTATTCTAAATATCCTGATGTTATTTTTGGCCTAAAAAGTATTTTACAAATTTTTCGCCCGAAAATCCCTAACCGGTGTCCGGATCTAGTGCTAAAAGGCCAGTTTCACAAAAAATACCTATCGGCCTTAGAATGGCCCGAACTTTTAGATAATTAATCATATCTATAAAATAGGCCTTCCATAAAATTTTCAAGTTAAAATAACTTGGTTTGCTATGCTAAATAATTTAATACAGTTCTTTAATCGGTACCCCAATTTAGTGCTCTTTGCAGATTTTGAAAATTCTCAAAAATTTTCAGAGCATAGGTTTCATAAATATATTGGGGGTTACAGTTCTAAACTTTGCCTAATTCCTGCCCTATCTATTGATAAAAAAAAACTGCCTAAATTAATTCTATCTTTAGTGACAATTACAATCACTATTTAGATTCACACACACACTATAACACCGTATGCATACACACCTCTCATCTTCCTCACTGCCGCACACATTTTCACACACACCATTCATACTCTCACACGGATTCATTACCCCCACTATTTATGTAACACCCCAATTTTTCTCGAAGCGTTAATTTCAAATAAACAAAGCAGAAAATCTCAAAATATCTAAAATTCTCCCAAATTGAGTAGTCAGAGCATCTAAGAATAAGTCTCCAAGAAACACCAATAAATGTCACTCCGGCTTAAAACTATTACATTGATCTCAAGTACTCCTAACGGAACTCCAGAATAAAATCTAAAGCCAAATCTAATAGTGCAATAAATATAAAAGGAAAATCATTCCCTAAAAAGCTTCTTACTTAGCCATGCTTTAGAATCCTTTGTACAGCTCCAAACACTGCCTCTTAACCTGAAAGTAAGGGGGTGAGCACAACGCCCAGTAAAGATAATCGCACACACCCACCCACAGAGTACAAAGCATGTTATATCGATAGTAGTACTTGGAGGTGATAAAGTACGATACCAATGTGCATGGCGAATACCAAAACCAATGCATTAACTTTCAATTCAGAGATTAGATTAGCAACAAGATCAAATAGCTCGTATCGGCATACAATACAACCTCAAGGTAAGGAATTATCATATATAACTAAGTTTACAAAGGGTCAAAAGGTTTTGATGTGTTTAAAACAATACAAATTTAAGTTCGAAACGTTTTCACAGGTTCTGATAAAGATAACTTATATTTCAAAAAGACTCTAGTGAATTCAATAATACTTCAGATACGTTCGAAAACTTATTCAAATAGACCAGATATAAAAATTCAAATGTTCAATGAGTACAAAGACGAAGACCACTGGAGCCATTCAGAAATGTGTCACGCGTGCCATCACTGACACGTGAGACAAGGTTCAGAAATTTAGATCGCGATCTCTAGCTCATCCCGCTGAGCTAGCCCACGTTCCAATCCACGTGGGTAAGTTGGAAATAGATAAGTCACATACGCTGTGACATGGCTCACCAGATTATAAAAACATATACCAAATCAACTTAATAAACACCAAAAGTTTGAAGCAAACAAAGTCATTTTCGTTCACGCGATTCTACGCAGAATAGCTTTATTTAAGGGCTAAATTCAACAATACAATCAAAAAATTCTAAGAAACCACAAAGCCTAAAAGTTGAAGAGGATTCGTCACTAATTTGTAGTGGCTAAGTTCATCAAAAACCGATAAGAAACGAATAAGATGGAACAAGTCAAAGCAAGCTGATTTGCAGTGTCAAACAGCAACTTTTACACCGACGAATAACTTTCAAACTGTATTTTGATCAGAAAATAGATAGATTCTAAGAAAACACAAAACTAAGAAGTTTAAGAGGACTCTTTAAGGTTTCCAGATTGTATAAAATCATGAAAAATCAATCCGAAACAAAGGAGATAGAACAAATCGAAGTGGGATGATTTACAGTGTCAAAAACAGAAAAGTCTGCACTGATAAATAACTTTCAAACTCGATTTTGACCAAGAACCAAATGGATTCTAATAAAACCTTAAACTAAAGAGTTAAAGAAGACTCTTCAAGGATTTCATAATGTTCAAGATCATTAAAAACCAATGAGAAAAAAATGAGATACAACAAATCGAAATTGGCTGACCTGAATTGGCAGAAATATAAGCATAACAATGTTCAAGTATATTTTTGAATATCGATCACTTCGAATTTCGGAAAACCCAAAACTAAAAAGTTGTAGTAAACTATTTGGGGTTTTCAAAAAGTGTAAGAACACTAAAATTGGCCAAAGAACGAAAACGTTACGGACTTTTGAATTTGCCGCAAAGATTTACAATAAAAAGATCACGAATCAAAGTCAATAATCGGAAGTACAAAGAACTATTTAGCATAACGATCAATAATGTAATTAGGGTTCCAAAGAATTAATAGATCTCTTTAAACTACAAATCAATTGATGAACGGATCGATAATCAGAATTCAGATGGGGTAAATGCGTGAGAAAACCCTTACCTCAATTGCGTAAATCAACTCCAAGTCTTGATCTTCTCAAACAAATTATATCAAAAACCCTAATATAATAATACCCAAAATTTCTATTAGACTCTATCAATCACATTAGCTTATTTACGTTTTTACCACAAACCTCAATCCCAATATCAAAATAAGATCGTACCTCAATGTAATGACCAAAATCTGAAGAGTATTCTTCCTAGAGATTCTTTGGAGGATCTTCAGAAGTTTGTGTGCTCCTAAGAATTATATTGCACATAAGTCATGAGCCTAAAAGGAATGTAATTATATTCCTAACACAATAAGAATTGCAAAATACCCACTATGTCCCAAAATTCTCTAACTTTATAAATGGGTCATACTAAAGTCCAAATTTAAATTGGGTCATCTAATCCCAAAAGTATAACTCACTTTCTAGTAAGAAAATTTTAAATTAATTTTTAGGCCCACTATTTAATTCAAACCCACAATACATTTAATTCGTACTTACACAAGTATCCTGATTAAAAAAAAATCTGGGGTGTTACAATTTAAACCCTAAAATACTCATTGCCTTATCGAAACATATACACTAACATAATCAAATACTCAAATCTCACACAAAGCCTCACTACACGGCCAAGAACACCTACCCATAACCTGCAACATGCTTACTACCCCCATTGAAACACTAGAACACACTCATGAACACCTTCCACGCCCACAAACACACTGATTCCCACCTATACACGCTAAAACATATGCTTGTGTTCCCCCTAATCCCTACCTTAGGCATCCAAGAACACACCACCTGCCCCCCCTGCTCAGCTGTATTCACGACACAGACACTCACAGTGCACAGTGCCACAACACACCCATATCAAAACTTGAATTCATATACTAGAATAAAAGTGGAAGAATTGACCTTGAGGTTTCGTCCTTAATCTCTCTCTTTCTCTCCCCTTAAATTCTTCTCGGTCGAAGCCCCTCACTACAACAAAACCAATCTATAGTGACAAAACAGCCTACGGCTTACACGGAACCATAGATACAAGTCTCCCTTAGACCGACGGTTAAGATTGAACCGTGGCCATTGCTTCTTCTCGAAATTGGAACCCAATTACAATGGTGCTTACCATGGGAATTGGGTGGAAAATCAGGTTATGTTGGAAAGCTTTGGCGATCAGCAATCTCTCAAACGCAAACCCCATGGCTGATTACCGTGGGGATAGGAATTGACGATCAGGCATAATTTTGGCAATTGGAATTGCATAAAACCTATCTCAAATGAGATTTTGGGGCGCAACAAGAACTTCAGTGAAGATCGACTTTAGGTATGACGTTCTTCTTGCTTCTTTTTGTCGATCACTCACACCATGCCGATCTTCTTCTCTCTTCTTCTATCGACCACAACGTATGGTGAAACAATTAGTTTTCTAACATGAAGCAATTAGTTCTTCTATCGATCTCTCTTCTTCTTTTTATTTGGGTTTGATATTAGTTTGCTGATTACACAAAGTTTTCTAGCATGAACCAGAAATAGGTTGTGGTTTGAAACAATCACAACATATGCTGACTACACAAAGTTTTTTATGCGTTTTTTGCATGAACCAGAAATAGGTGGTTTGATATTAGTTTGCAAATTTTTTAGGTGAAATTGTTCGGATTGGCAATTTGATTGCCCATTTTGATTTGGGTTTATTTTGCCTTGTCAGTTTTAAGCTAAAATTTGGCTAGTTACCTGAGTAAGTACCATGCTATTTTCCATTTTAGTCAATTGTTACTCAATCCCGAATATGCTTGGTCATCAGGAGACATGTAAGCCAAGAGAAGGGTGATTTCTTAGTGATAGTTACATGGCTTCCAGTGCAGCAGACTAGAGGATGCAATGTGTGGCTTTATCGACCTGAGGGCCTAATCTAATTGTTGTACTTAACACTTTGAATATAAGTAGAAGATTTGATTAACACACAGAGACAATTGGAATTGGCAATTTTTGAATAGTCGTCGTAGTTGGAGCTTTGGGCTAATAATACGTATCTTGTAGTTCATCTGGTTTGAGCTAGGCCATAGTAACTAGTACTCAACACCAAAATTCCATTTTTAGACTTGAACCCAAGAAGATATGGTGATAGGACTTTTCTGAGCTATTATATTGTTGTATTTAGGTTTTCTTGACATATAAATTTAGTTAGTGTAATGTTCATATTGTCGGTGTTAGCCAATGTTTGGAAATGCGTAATTGCAGGCATACGCCATTGTTAACAAATGTTGAAGGTTGAGTTTTAGATATCATGAGAGATGTTATGCTTATGAATCGAGAACACCAATTCTTCTGTATAGTTTCTTTCAAGGAAAAACAAACCATGATTGTATATCCCTATATTTGTCCATGCCATGTTCCAATTGTATGACATGATCACAGCACATTCAGTTTCTTTCAGTATTGGCAACATTGCATGAATGAGGACTCTATGATTTGAGAAGAGGGCTCTTTAAGGAGTAACCAGTTGCATACAACTGCATCCCTCCTCTGGTTTCCATCAAGAACACCAATTCTTCTGTATAGTTTCTTTCAAGGACACATAATATGCAGGAAAAACACACCATGATTGTATATCCTTATATTTTTCCATGCCATGTTCCAATTGTATGACATGATCACAGCACATTCAGTTTCTTTCTGTATTGGCAACATTGCATGAATGGTTTCGCTATGAATTGACAAGAGGGCTCTCTAAGGAGTAACCAGTTGCATACAACTGCAGTCAGTTATAACCTTACAAGATCGAAGATACCTTGTATCTCATTGAGTCTAGTAGGATTTTCAGAAAAGTCTTATTCGACTCTAGGTTTTTCCAGAAAAGTCTTCTTAGCTGAAATTAGATCAACATTCTGGAGCAATGTTGGCCATTTTGATTGGTGTTACGTTGCAACTCTTGCAACAGCTTAGGTTGTGCTTAGGCTTTGAAAAATTTTAATTAGCTTTCTAGCTTATTAGCTTAATGGCTCTGAAAGGTTGATGCTTACGCCTTCATACACACACACACACACAAACACGCACATTCACTATACTTTGATTTGTTTAGTTACACACTGTGGTGTGCTTTAAGTTTGCTGGAATCTCACACACTGCTCAATTTGCTGAATTCTCACACACGTGGAAAGAGTTCAATTTGCTAAAATCTTACCCACAAAAATACAGACACACAGAGAGTTCAGTTTGCTGAAATCACAAACACATGCACCCACACGCACACAGTTCATTCTGCTGAAATCTAAGACACACATTGTTCAATTTGCTGAAACCTCTCTTTCACACACACATAGCTCAATTTTCTAAAAATTTCATGCAAAACAATGCTGAAATCACATACACATACACATACTCTGCTATTGGTTGAATCTGCACTTACACAACTCAATTTGCTGAAATCACACACTCAAACACACACATACACAGCTTAATTTGTTAAAATCGGCTGAAGCTTGGGGTAGATTGATGGTTTTAGCTATCTTTCTGTCACTCGATATGTATGTATGATTGGTTGGTGGCTGTGTTGATCGATCTCCGCATATCTTGAGTGACATTGATACTATATAAAGTTTTTGAGTTTGTAAATAGGCCCTTGAAATGATCTGCTGTAGTACATGTGGCTATCTTCTGGCGAGAAATTTTCTATTCTATGTGGTAGTTAATTTTCTTTTTGCCTTTTTCTAAGAAATGATAGTTTGTAAGAAGCATGCCTCGCACAATATCAAACTTTTTTCTTCATAGATAGAGATTGTGCATCTTTGGATTGGAGTTTGAAAAAGTTCGGATGTTTTCTCTAATTTTTTATTTATTCATGATGTTTCATCTAATGGGATGCTTGTGTTTTATTTACGCTTATAATTTGCGGACGCTTTTGGTTTTCTTCTCTTCACCTTTCCTCATTTTGCTGAGAACACTTAATTCAGGGTGCATGCTTGTTATGATGCTTGCATAAGGCTTAGGTTCTTTTGTTGTAGGGCTTGGCTTGATAGGGGAAAACACGTTAGTGTGTTTGGAATTCGTTGAAAGTGGGGCTTCAAAACATTTAAGCACAATTGAAGGTACTTTTAATTCACTTACTATTTTTTGCATGTACATGAATATCAATTAGAAAATGGATTTTTATGTTTGATGCCTCTTTCAGTTAGAAATCTGATTTTTGATATTTGATGCCAATTGATTATAGGCTTAGGTTCTTTTGTTTGATGTCACTTTCAGTTAGAAATCTGATTTTATGTGCATACTGTAATGTTCTTGCTTAGAATGTCAAATATAAGTTTACACATAAACGTTCCTCATTACATAAGCCGAAATTGTGTTTTGTTCTTGTTTTGTTATTATAGAAAGTGGAGAAACTTCTCTAAATATAGAATGAACTGAATTTTTTAGGTTAAATCGTCCAATGAAATTGAATTCCATGGTCCAATGAACTGAAATCCTCACATAAGCCAGTAGTGTGGCTTGAGCAGTTAAAATTATGTGGTCACATAAGTCAATAGTGTGGCTTGAACTGGTAAATTGGATTATGTGGCCAATTACACACTTGTCACCAAAAGTCCATCTCATAAAGTTTAATGATGTTGTGTCAAGACCCCAAGACAGATTGATAAGTCATTTTACTACTATTAGAGCGTATACGAGAGTTCTGCTGGGCTACATCATGCTTCTTTTTAAAAATCTATTTGATGTATCAAAGTGGCTCCCTAATCAAATCATTTAATCTAAAATGCTGTAATAATATGGTATCCATAAGTGACTGCTTATGGGAGCAAAGTCTAGTTACCTTGTGTGGTAGGTGAGTTTGGTATATCTATTACCTTGTACAAGTAACTTATGTTTTCCTTTATTCACATAGATAATGATTAAGCTTCAACTAATTTATTACTTACATAAAGGGACCTAATATGGACAAGGAATGGCTTAACTTGCCAAGGGCCTCACAAGCTTATCATCAAGGTGTTAATAGATGAGGATTTTGATGATGAAGATCAAGATCAAGATCAAGATCTAGATAAAGATGAAGATGAATAGGAGGATTATATTTGTACATATAAGTGATCGAGTGTTTCATAAATGCATGTGTTTCTGATTAAGACTCATTTGCGTTATGTTTTTGCATGCTTATTTGAATCAATGTCATGATTGTTGAAAAAAGGCGTTCCGTTTTGTAACAATAAAGCATACTGCCAAAGGGTTTCTTTTCTTTTATGCTCATGTAAATTTTGCCAAATGAGTTAATTTTATTTGATGTCTCATGTTAATATATGATACACGCATGCATTGTATATGCGTAATGCGACCTTTTTTAGTTGGTGCTTGAGTTAATGCTTGCCTACACGTAGAGACTCTTTTCACATGGCTGGATGGCGACGGCGATAGTTAAATGCCGAGGCTGATACACCACGGGCTGAAGACCAAGATTCATTCACTGATGGTTCATCGACAGAGGCCTATGATTCACAAGTCGAGGGTTCAGCGACACAGGAAGAGGGTTCAAGCACAGGTTTTAATGATTACTTCTTATATATGTAATGATTCATGAATGCTCTAGATTTTATTACTCCTGATTCACCATTAATATTTCAGGAACTCTGGCATATATTTTAGGGGTTTTTTCAATCAACACATGAGTTGTTAAGTCCATTACAGATATGTACTTGTCAATTTCAGTTTATTGACGCTGTTAAACTGTGGACATGTGGTTTTCATATATAGATAGCAATTTTTGCTCTGCGGAGACTATATGAAATTTATATTTTGTTCTCGATCTTTATGTTTTTGGTGAGAGTGGGTTGTTACAAATTGTCTTCTTTCTTGAAGGATATAAAATCTTTTGGGTGGAACTTTTTGGTTTAGCTACACACTAGTGTGACCCCCCTGCACTTCTTAAGCTTTGGGTTAGAGAGATAGATTGATAATGCTTGCATCTTCAAGGGGTGTACTTACTCTCTGGGAAAGACTTAAGGGTGGACAAAATCCAGTGGAAGACATTAGTTAACTATTGGTTAACTAGTGAAGCAAAGGTAAATGGTTAGTTGTGATAATACACTTCAGTGATTTTGATGCCTCATCTACTAACAAAAATACAAAATACAGAAAGAGTCAGCCCAAAACTCAAAAATCCGGAAGGGAAACTTGATAGGGCATACACTTGGCTCAAAGTCTTTCCCTAGGAAGCACCACGAACTGGTGAGAACATTTAAAATGCATAAAATATATGCCATGTATATTATGTGAATGACATGTGCTTCTTTCTATTGTTTTTTACTTGGTAGTACTTGGATGATGGAAAAAAAATCATTCTCAAACTGAGATGTACGTAGTGTTGCGCACTTGCAAGGATGGGACTTTCCTAGAATCTGCAAAAGAGAAGTTGGTAAGTCCTAATTATGTAAATGAAAGTGTGCAAGTTTCCTTGACTGCATTCACTTCTCAAGTCTGCTTGCAATCTGAACTTCTTCATCTAAGTGGCTTTCAACCATAGTTTTTGCTACACTACTTTGTGAAATCACTACATGAATGCAGGAAGATTTGAACTCATTAAACATGTGTTGATGTTATGAAGTGGCTTGAGCTAAAGCCTTGTAACATAGACACATACAAACCAGAAATTACACAAACAAGAAATTAATGGGAGACTGTAATAAGCAATATGATAAACTCTTTTTTGGTTCTTTTCCTTTCTGTTTTCGTGCGTAAAAATTAACAAAAAATGTGATTTTATCTAAGCTAGCTACTCATAGACAATGCTCAATGATGAAAACCGTTGGGTATACACAGTGGGTGATGGTGGGATGGCATCAATTCCTGAAGATAGAAACAACCAAGCACGCAGAACCGTACATGTTGATGCCAATGACAAGACTTGTCTGGACTTTTTCTCATCTTTCAGAGAGAAGGCATGGACAAAAAACACAGCCTAAAGGCAAAATGGCACATTAGAATGTAGTTACATACCTCCTTAAATCACTCTTTATAGCTTTCTCCTTTAGTTGGTGCCATCAGTCCTTCTTGAGGCTTTCTTGTCTACTCAATAGCGTGAAGTTTCAGAGGGTTTCTTGTCTACTGAATATAGTGATATTTTAATGTTACAATCTCACTCCCATCTGCTTCATGTATACTTATTCTATTTGACATGTCTCTCTCCCTAAACCCCCTGCCCTCCTCACCCAGCCTCTTCCCTCCCTCTCTACATTTGAATTATCCGCATATCAATGCGTACACAAATTAAGTTAGATGTTTGTGTGTTCATTTACATACTGATATATCATTTCTTTTTATGGCCATAGAAAGAAATGAATTCTGGATTTTAAAATTTTCAACCTCTAAGATTAAGGTTGCAGGCTAAAATAATTATTTATGTGCCTTGCCTATAATATCTGGTAGAGTACTATCATAAGCTATTATATTATGCATCTTCTTTGTGGTTGCAATTATAAAATTTCCTTGCTCCATTTATCTTGCCCGATATGTAACTCTAACCGGAAATCTTGCATAGAAAAAAGAGAAGCATTTATTACTAGGCTATTAGACTAGTCTCCTTGTGCATTTGGTTTTGTTTAATAGTATTTAGAGCCCTATTCTATGTTTGGCACCGTCTCTACTTGTAATATGTAAGGTTTAATTAAACGTTGACATGGTCTGACCATACAATCTACTTATTGTGCTGAATTGGTTGGAGTCTTAAGTCGATTGATTAGCTAGAGGATTATGCCGAGGAGTCGCTTCTTTTTAGGAGAAGATTTATGGTGTTGTACATTTATTGGAACAAAGCTGGCAACGTGACATCTATATATCGTTGGCGCAATTAGGCCTTTGGTTACTTGCCAAAACGTGATTTTTCTCTTGTAGGATGAGATCAAGAAGAAACAAGATGCCGCTGCAATATCCGAGGATGAAAGCAATATACTTGCTACCGGCCGCGATGATATACTTTCACAAACTTGTGGAAAAGACGGCCATGGCAGAGTTCGTTGCATGAGTTTGGGAGCCAACATTACAAACATCTTTGGCACAAACAAAAGGATTAGTGCCGAGCCTGCTCCAAGCATTATGGAAGAGCTCGTTATGCTGAGAGAGAGAGAGAGAGTCGCTGAAGTTGATGCTATGAAGTCTCAAGTAGAAGAACTTCACAACAAGAAGTCGCGGCTAGAAGAATTTAATACCATGAAATCTCAACTTGCAGAATTCAATAGAATAAAGTCTAATATGGAAGAGTTCAAGTCTAAGATGGATGAGTTTGAGGCCAATTTCATGCAAACCCAGAGCCAAAATTTGAGGCCTTTCAATTATCAGGCAAGATTCATCACTTATTCTTTTCCTGCTCTTAAACTTTATGAACGACCGTGACATTTTCTGTTTCCATTATCTCTCAACAACATTAGAATTATTTATGCTTAAGATTAACAGTAGCAAATAAGGTGTAACTAGTGATAGTAGCCCCTAAGTACTAGTTATGGAGGGAAAAAAGAAACCATTATGTTGTGCACCCCACCCATTTCTTATTTATGCTTCCTCTTTGGAAATATTAACATAATGTGCATGCTCTTACTAGCTTTTGTTGATTGACTGTTGATGACGCACATGCCGTGCCTACAAATTAGGGATACTTACAATATAACTACTTGTATCTAGTTAGGGGTAAAGTCATGGAATTGGTTTTAACTGTCAATTCCTACCTGGTTGTAGTGTTTGTGTTTTTCTTACGACGCTCTCAGCTATGATTTACCTAGACCTTTTGAGTTGTCGAGGAAGGTGTGTATAGGGAAGGATTGTTTTGACTTGGTATTGCTCAACAGTTAGAGCCAAGCTAGTGGGATGACCTGATAATGTCATTATGATAAGTTTAAGAAAGTCCAAATCAGTTTTTTCTACTTGCAAAGATCATCCCCTTGTTCTTATATTTGTTTGCTCTTTGCAAATATTAACAGAATGTGCATGCTCCTACTAGCTTTTGTTGATTGAATGTTGACGATGCACATGCCTTGCCTGCTAATTAGGGATGATTACAGTATATATCTCCTTAACTTAAAATATAACTCCAATTATTTGGTACAACCTCTCAGTCATTAATGATGCTTTGTTTCATTTCGTAGGATGGTTATGATGGCCAAGAGCAAGATGCAAGCCCTGCGAATGAGGACTAGTTCCCATGAGTTGCTCGTGGTTCGCAACTAATGTGGGTGGATGTATATAGTACCAGCTTGGACAAGATTATGACATGGAGATAGCTTTTGAAATCAAGTGCTAGGATAGAAATATGATATGGAGATAGCTTTTGAAATTAAGTATTAGGACAGGAATATGATATGGAGATAGCTTTTGAAATTAAGTGCTAGGACAGAATTATGCTATGGAGATAGCTTTTGAAATTAAGTATTGAGATTGGCGCTTTTGTATGGAATTTGGTGCACAAATTATTGTTATATAACATTGCACTATTTATGCAATTGAAAACATCTTTATAATCTTTCAGTTGCAGAACATGTTTATGATATTTCAATTGTATTTGCAGGTTATTGTGATAAAACAAGATCCAACATTTGATTAAAAGAAAAAAAAAGAGCACATGTACCTACGGTATAAACCGTAGGTAAAGGTTTGTGTTCTATTTTCTGGGCATTAATCCCTACTGTTTAAACTGTAGGGAAAGGCTTAAAAAAAGGGCCATGGTTTAACCTTAGCCTACGAAATGTAAATATAGCTTAAGGTACCTATAGGGTAAGCATATCCCTACTGTATCGCCCGTAGGCATAGCATTCAAAAATAAAACTTATTCCTACAGTTATACCGTAGGCTAATCCTCAAAAACCATCGCTATAAGTGGGTTAATACGAATTCGGCATAAGTATATAGGCTGCGATATAACCGTAGGGATAACCTTCAACCCCGTAGGCATAGATCTAGGGCATCGCCTTTTATGGCTACGGTATAGTATCGTAGGGATAGGCTATGCCTACGGTACTTGGCACCTATCTCTACGGTACTGTACCGTAGGCATATCTTGATTTTCTTACAGTGCCTGCTTCTCTCTGTTTCTTGTTCTTCCTTCTCTGTTTGCTGTTTTTTTTTCTTTTTCTTCTTACCTGAATTTCCCTTTTGTTTTCTTTTATTTCTTTTTTTCCCCCTTATCCAATCTATTATTAAATAGTTTATCTAGCTTAGTCATGCAAGCTAGTAGGTGGTGGAAAATCCTAAAAAAACATGATTTTCTAAATAAATTTTATAAAATTACAAAAAGACCTCCCAAACTTTACATAATTACAAAATAAACCCCAAATTTTGTGTAATTGCATTTAAGCTCCAAAATTATTCTAAAAAAATTCTCAATTTAATTAAATGCCCCTAAAATATATACTGGCACTCATTTCATCACCGAGAACATTAATTACCTTTATGCCCCCAGAGTTTTCCAAAATTACGAAATGCCCCCAAAATTTCAAAAATTACATTTTTGCCCCAAAATATTTTTAAGCTCCTACACGCTACTAATACCCGAACATTACTTAAATTTATCATCCGTTTATTTTTTAGAGCACCAATGGTTATTTTAACCCGCTCCCAAAGTTCGGGATATTACACCTACGATCAGAGACATCACCTGCCCAATCTACATTCGAATAAGCACTTAGAGTAAGATCTGGAGAAGAAGAGATGAGCAAACCTCGGGACAATGTGCCATGAATATACTGCAAGATACGAACAACAGCTAACTAATGAACTGAGCGAGGAGCCGAAACAAATTGACTAACCACATGAACTGCATAAGCAATATCAGGTCGGGTGATGGTAAGATATACCAAGGATCCAATGATTTGGCGATACAAGGTAGCATCATGCAAAGGAGTACCATCAGTGGGGCAAAGCTTGACATTAAGTTCAAGAGGAGTATCAACCACCTTTACTTCAGTGAATTTAGCACGACTAAGAATACCATTCGCATACTTGGTTTGAGATAAAAGATATCATTATGGAGAGTAAGCAACTTCAATACCAACAAAATAGCGAAGAAGGCCCAAGTCTTTCATCTCAACTTTATCATACAGGTGGTCTTTCAACTTAGATATTCCATATGAATCATCTCCAGTAATAATAATATCATCGACATATATCAGTAATAAGATCCTACCACACTGAGAAGTAGAATAAAAAAAAACGAGATCATGGAAGCTTTGAGAAAAACCAATATACGTCATGGTTTGGCGAAACTTTTCAAACCAAGCACATGGTGCTTTTTTAAGACCATGTAATGCACGGCGTAAAAGACAAACTTGAGTGGAGGAACAAAGAAGGCCTTTTGGAGGCTTCGTGTAAACTTCTTCTTGTAAATCATCATTCAAAAAGGCATTTTTAACATCCATTTGGTATAGGGGTCATTGCTATTTGGCTGCAACAAAATGAGAGTTCGAACAGAAGTCATCTTGGCAACTGGGGCAAAAGTTTCATCATAATCAATTCCATATTCTTGAGAGTACCCTTTTGCCACTAAACGAGCCTTGTATCGTTCAATGGTGCCGTCAGAGTTGGTTTTGACTTTATAGACCCATTTACACCCAATAGCTTCTTTGCCATTTGGCAAAGTTACCAAATCCCAAGTGTGAGTATTCTGAAGTGCAAAAAGTTCTTCATGCATAGCATGTTGCCAATGAGGAACAAGATTGCTTCCTTATTAGAAACAGGCTCATGAAGAGAATGAATAGAACTAAGAAATGATTAGTAAGATGAAGAAAAACATGTTCTGTAATCTTTTAGCCAAGAAGGAGGATGGTGAGAGCGAGAAGGATACCTTGGAACAACTTGTGATGAAGAGGGACGAGCATCATCAGGGTCAACAATGGACTCTGGTAGTGAAGGGGTATCACTTGGGAATGGTAAAGGAGAAGACAAGACTTCATCTGGCACAACAATTTCAGGACTAGAATCTACATGACTAGACACAGTCTCAAAATTTGCAAAAGGATCGAGAATAATTTCTTCCTTGGTTGCTGTAAAAGATGGAGGAAGACAGTAAAATGGAATATGCTCTAAGAATGAAACATGTCGAGATAAACGAAGTTTCTTAGCAATGGGATCATAACATCTGTAACCCTTTTGTTCGATACCATACCCCAAAAACAGCATAAAGAAGATCGAGCTGCCAATTTATTTCGCTCATTCTTAGGAAGAAGAACAAAACAAGTACACCCAAATACTCGAAGTTAAGAGTAATCTGGGCGAAGACCAAACAGTTTTTCATAGGGGGAGAAGCCTCCATTTACAAAAAGTAGTGATGCAGTTAATTAAGTACACGAGGTAAGGACAGCTTCACCCCAAAATGAACTCGGAACAAAAGCTGATAGCAAAAGAGATCAAGTTGTCTCAAGGATATGTCGATGTTTCCTTTTAGCCTTACCATTTTGTTGGGGTGTTTCCCTGCAAGAGTATTGCAATATTGTTCCTTGAGAAGCTAAAAGCTCTAAAAAAGGACTGTATGTATATTCCCCACCCAAGTCTGTTTGAAACACTTTGATGGTAGAATTAAATTGGGTTCTAACCATTGCAATAAAGTTTGAATAAATTTTGAAAAATTCAGATCTACGATGCATTAGGAACACCCGGCTAAAATGAGTATAATCATCAACGAATAAAATGTAATAGGATGATCCACCTCTTGTTCTAACAGGGTAGGGGCCCTAAACATCAGAATGTATGAGGTCAAAAGGAGCACAAGAAACAGAAGTACTTTTGCGAAAAGGAAGAGCATTAAATTTTTCTAGCTTACAACCCTTGCAATCTGAAACATGACAGTACAAAATATCACCCAAAAGACCATTGGATACCATATATTTCAGACGAGAACCCGAGACATGACCTAGCCTAGAATGCCATAGCTGAAATGGAGACGAGTGTTTGTTTAACTAGAAAGCAGACAAGGTAGAATTTTTAGCAATTCTAGGTGAAACAAAAAGATTTTGCAAAAAGTAGAGTCCCCCGTCTCTACGGCCTGTCCCAATCTACCTCCCTGTATGCCAATCCTGAACAACACAACCAGAAGGTGAAAAAATGACATCACATCCAGCATCAGTAAGCTGACTAATAGAGAGAAGATTTATACATAATTTTGGAACACGTAAAACATTAGGTACACAAAGTTGCCCAGAGGGAAATAAAGTCGAATCTATGGATCCCAATTGATGTACTTCCATAGATAACCCATCTGCTATTTGAATAGAATATGGAGTGAAAGATGTAGAGCGTTCAACAAGAATAGAATAATCATGAGTCAAATGGTGAGATGCCCCAGAATTAAATATCCAAGATGATGTTTTACCTGAATGGTTCATAGAGTGCGCACCAGCGAGGGAGGCAGACATAGCAGTGGCACTAGATGGTTGAGCATTAAGTGAAGTAGCAAGTAACTGCTGAATTTGTTGAGTGACCATTGACTGGACATCTTCATGAGTAACCCCACTTGTATGACTTGAATCGGGAGCTATGTTAGAAGTCGTGAAAGCTCCCGGATTCATTGTTCTCTGAGCATTGCGAGAGTTTTGCAAAAAATGATTTGGAGATGGCAAGATTCCCTTTTTTCTAAGTTTGGGGCAGTCACGTTTCCAATGCCCCTTTTCATGACAAAAGCTACATTCATCAAAAGCAAGTCTAAAATTTCCAAAAGCCGAAGTACCACGAGAAGGAGCGAGTGGAAGGAACTGAGGTCGTTGTGTTGCTACAAGGACAGATTATGTTTGCATGGAATGGAGCAAAGAGGATTTAAGCCTAGTTTCTTCAGCCACCAGTTCACTCAAAACTTTGTCTACACTAGGCAATGGAGAGCGATGCAACATGGAGCCTCGCAAAGGCTCAAATTCAGTACGCAGTGCCATAAGAAACTGAACAAGTTTTTTCTCTTCACGAACCTTTTGATATATTGCTAATTTTCTCAATTCCAATGGATCCATTAAGTCTAATTGATCCCAAATTCCATTCATCACATTGTAGAATTCTTGAACAGATTTATCATCTTGTCGTTCCTCGGATCACGTTCTCTAGCTCATATCTCTTCGCAAAGTTTGATTGCATAAACAGACCTTCCAGGTAGTCCCAGACCTCTTTTGCAGATGTAAATTTTGAGAAATGCATTCCGATAAATGGTTCTACAGAATTATTAATCCAAGACAGAATTCTGGCATTGTTGGTTTCTTATTCTTGCTGCAAATTTGCATAGTTTATATCCGATTCTTTTGGAGCCACAACTGATCCATCTAAATACCCACGCAGTTCCTTACCGGTTATGTATATTTTTAAGAGATATGACCAGTAAGAATAATTCGAACCTTTTAATTTAACTTGGGTCACTTGGTTGGATTCGGAGGCCATACTTAGAAGAAGATGATTTATAGCCCCAGAAATGTCAAGAAAAACAGGTACAAGCCAAACAGTACTAACAGATTATGCTAAATCCACACAAATTGCAAAGAATTTCTTCAAGAGTAAAAGCTGACCTTAATCTTATGTCCAAAGTAGAAGCTGCGAAATAGAAACTAACTTCTTCAAGATCTAATTTTGCCGATTCCGAAAAGAAGAAAAGGATGCTGATCAAAGTTTCTGAATCTCAATTGAAGAGATCAAAGGACCAAAAAAACTTGATCGATGTGAATTGGCTCTAATGCCATGTGAACTACAGGTATTGCAAGAAGATGGAAACACTGTTGCAAGATCCATTTGAAGAAGTTGTATCTCAATCTCTCTTGTTATTACACAAAACAGGAAAGTTACATCATATACTGTAATACAAAGAATGTGAAAAATACTTATCTACCCTCTAGAGATATACATATTTACAATAAGGGACTCGTGACTTTATCAATGGATTCTAAGGCACCATTGTTAACAAGCTTAAGTTTAAAGGAAGTGTGACTTCTTAATGTGCCAAAACATCGCACTTGTAACTAAGAGTTACAACGGTACGTACTTACTAAGGATACAAAGTCAATAGATTGCTACATGGTTTGGATAGATGTAATGCCCCCAAAAATCTGAAGCTCCGTCGCCCCGAACTCCCGGGTCGTTAACCTACCAGATCACATCAAACTTGTCAAACCTGCTCACTAACACATATTCCAAATCATCTAATTCAGCATAAACTCAGATTTCTCAAAATACTGGATCATAATTGCTTAGCTTAAACTATTACAGCTTAGGTTCTTCGCAATTCAAATTTCCTAAGAACAAATTATCAGTACCGACCCGCGCAGGGGTCTTACTATACAGTGGTGATGGGCTCACCGGAACTTCACACAGACTCTAACCCATTCCCGAACCTGCTACAGCTTATCATTACCTGCAGAAGGGAGCCAAACGAAGGGTGAACTTTTGAGAGCTCAGTAAGGTCGCACAAGGACTACCAACAGGATTACAAAACGATTTCAAAGAATCCAACCGACGTAAATTTTCAAAATACTTCAGATGGTCAAAAACTTAATGACTTCCAAAAGGATCAAAACTCATCAGAAATAGATACCAAAATAAACCAGAACAAACATGACCGATTTTAAAAGGAACAATCGATAATAGATCATTTCTAAAGTCATAATTTCCAAATACAATGAAGGTTTTTCAAAGGATTTCAACAGAAGCACAGATCATTTCAGATAATACTTTTTAGACATTTCTGTAATAGTCACGGCAGTGTATAGAGCAGATAAAATCAAAAATCAACGGTGATCCTGGGTGATTGCAATACCATTCTGGCAAAGCACAGAAGTGTACACATGCATGATGTACCAAAATAATTACTAGTCCACTTGGGTACTAGCCTGCATTCCATTCAGGATTCAGACCAGCCTTATAACGCCCGCCTCAGAACAGAACAGATAACTTTGGTCAACACAGAAAAATCAACAATATCAGTGAGCCTTAACATAAGCTCAATCACCAAAATTAGTTCGGATTCCAATAACAATAATCATACTGACATAAGTCAACATTCAGAATTTCTAGAAGAAAAATCACAGATAAACAACAAAGCGATTACGAATAATTATCAAGTTTTAAGCACAACAATCTGGAAGAACGGATACAGACAATTGTCACATCTGCTCAGCACATAATAACAGGCGAGCATCACAAGATTTCCAAATAATCGATTTAGGTTCAATATTACGGTTTTCTGGACAAGAACATGCTAATATCATACCAAATTCAGAGTTCGGCATTAGCCATAAGTAAATCAACCGAGTACTTGCGAGTACGAATTATCAAAATAAGGGTTCGAATGAAAGTCCTTCCCCAGGGTTCAGATAGAATCCCTTACCTGGATCCACAGCTAAATTATCATAACCAAAAGTCTTTAGCTTTAACCTAAATGGAATAATCGAACCATTAGAATACAGCCTACAGAACAAAAGTATAACGTAATACGAACTCACGCATGCTCCCAAAATGAACCTCCCCTCACTGGTTATGTCAAATTACCGAAACACTCCTAGTGTAAAATTACCAAAATGCCCCTCTCGGACTTAAATTACCAAAATGGCCTTCCCGTAAGTAGAATCGCTGAAATAAGCTTCCCATATGTAAATTTATGCAAAAATACCTTTCTTAGGTTAAATTACCAAAATACCCTTTCGGGATGGCAAATTACCAAAATACCCCCGTTACACTTTAATTCTCAAAATGACTTTTCCATAAGCGAAGTCACTGAAATAATCTTACCATATGTAAATTTACTTCAAAATGCCTCTTATAGGTCAAATTACCAAAATACCCCTTCGGGTGGTAAATTACCAAAACACCCCTAGGGGTTTTCGGCACTGAAAAAATCTCAAAAATATCTTAAACCGCTATTTTAAGCCGCCCGGTATCATTTCTATACTAAAAGGTCTTTTAAAAAAATTTTGTCAGAAAATCCTGAACCGGTGTCCGGACCGAGCTCTAAAAGGTCAATTTCGCAAAAAATACCTATTGACCTCAGAATGGCACGAAATTTTAGAATATGAATCATATCAGTAAAATAAAGTTTCAATAAAATTTTTAGATTAAAATGTTTGGTGTGCTATGCCAAATAATTCGGTAATCGTCTTTAATCGGTACCCCAATTTAGCGGCCTTCGAGGACCCCGAAAAATTCTGAAAACATTCCAGAGCGTAGTTCTCATAAAAATACTAGGGATTACAGTTTTGTACTTTGTCTATTTTTGACCCTAACTATTTATTAAAATTCAATTAAAAACTGCCTAAATGAATTTCACCTTTAGCGACAATAACACACACTATTCAAATCATACACACACTAAAACACCTCAGCCCACGCACACCTATCTTCCCCACTTCACCGCCACACACATACACTCACACCACTCATCTGTGCATTCTAACACCCTTCCAAACCCACACCAAAATGTTCCCAATCCCTTGCACTATCTAAATTACACCTCCTAACACATCTAAAACACTATCACACACATAATCACACTTATACACCCTAATTCTCCACAGCACCACATACAGAACATTCACGCACGCACAGACATCACTCACAGTCACGGACACACGCACCGCACACACTGAGACACACAGACCTCACCCTCACTCTCATTGTTGTTACACCGTAACCCTCTAACCCACATACACACTGTAATCCATCTGCTCCCTGTAGACACACAACCTTACACGGTTATATTGATCATACGCATATATATACACACTGCAGTCAAGAACACACACTCACCTTACATCGAAACACACACTAACTCACAAATTACACCCTCACATCATTTGTTACCAATAAGATCACTCCCTTTTCACAAAAATCCTCCCCTTTCACATGAATCACAGCCATGGCCACCTCTGCCCCACGATCATCCTTACACATATATCCTCTAAAACACGTAATTTACAGATACATACATAAGTAAGAAAAAAGGAATTTGCTCCTTACAGATTCTGTCTATCTTTCTCTGATTTAGTTTCTCGGTGGTTCCCTTTCCCGAATCCTTTTCTCCTCCTCTGTTTCCTTCCTCTGTTTCTTGTTCTTCGGCTACTGTTCATTATTTGTTTCTTCTTTTAAATTTTCCAAATCTCTTTTCTGTTTTCTTTTCTTTTAATTAGTTAAAATAAATCCAATACCTATCACTTTATCCTTCTAATCAGATTAGTCACCAACCATTGTGGAGGAGGTGGCAACTCTACACAAGTTGGTTCCTCATATTTTGACACCTAATGCCATCTTTCTTAAAATTGCAAATTAACCCCCCACAAGTTTCCAAAATTACAAAAATACCCCCAAAATTTCAAAATTTACATTTTTGCCCCAAAATTCTTTTAAGCTTCCACAAGATTCTAATACCCGAGTATTGCTTAAAATTAGCGCCCGTTTATTTTTTTGGGTCACGGATGACTATTTTAAATAGCTCCCAAAATTCGGGATATTACAATATATACAGCAGATTTATCTATTTCTTGTTTTTGAGTCTCATGCATGTTCTAGATCATTCTTGGATGGGCAATGTACGTAGTCTTTCTCGAAGTAATTATCTTTGTCAATTATCATCCGTAGTTGGGGTAACCTTTACAGTATATCCCATATTCCGATTCAGCTCAAAATCAAAACAAGATAATGAGGTCTATCGGTCCTCTCAAAGTGTCACATTTTGATTTCGCTTTTCCTAAAATTTCCGTTGTGTTTATGTGACATACATATGTTCTTTGTCGTGTCGTGGAGTGGTATATTATATTTGTATGGCTCATATGCCATACAATTTATGTGGTTAGACGCCGGTGTACTTTAGATTCATCTTCCTTGTCAAAATGCATTACTTATTTTTCAATTCTAACTATTGAGGGGTAGGTGAATCATTAGCCTTGCATTTGACATGCTTATTTAGTTTACGTGCAATCACATAAGACTAAAAAGACATTGGTCGAACTTTTTACTAACCAAAAAGTGAAAACAAATTTGCACAACCCGGTGGACAAATATAACATTTTTTTCTTTTCTTTTTTGGAGTATGGGAAGTGGGTCATGCATACTATCAACATGAGACAAGGTGCCATGTTCATTTGGCCCTCCTTGTTTTTGCTCACCATAGCATATCAAGTTGCTCCTTTAGTGAAGCACGAGGGAGAACCCTAGCTTCACATTTGCAAATTAAAGATTGTGCAGGAGTTCTCTGTTCTTTTAGCATGTGCTTTCATGGAAACACTCATGTGAAACCCACACGACACCCCATGCTAGTCTATCAAGCTTTTCGTATCCTGCTTTCAATTCAAAGAAGAAAAAAATGGAAAAGCTATCGCGTCATATATAGTTAAATAATCTTGTTTACATACTTCGTCCAAGTTGCAATAAGGTTTAAGGTTCCAATTTGGTGATTAGCTATTATCAAGTTTTCATTTGTCATCTCTGCCTTTCTTGTCACCTGAAAGTGATATCGCTAAAGTCTAATTGCGGATTTCGTGTCCGAGGTTTGTCATGAAACACCCCACAAAGCAGTGGAGCTGATGTCTACGCTTGTCTTCCATGTCTCGTACAAAGCCAGGGAATTAGCTGTGTCTGTAGTATCTTTTCTAGCAGTCAACAAAGTTACTAGCCGACTAAAGTAAGGTGCTAGAAAGTTGATGTACTGCAAATTTTGGCTTTAGATAGCTTTCAAAATTGGATTTCTGATTAGCAATTTATAAAAGATATAATATCAATTTTAGACCGAACATCTCTTTAATTTACACAAAGGTGCTACCCAATATAGTAAACATCACATATTTTAGCATACTTTTTCATTGAGTGATTTTCATGATAAGATAGGTTTTTTTAAGAACTTTTTGGGGAAAAAAAATTGGACTTGACGATTCTACAAACTTGTTAGGTATGTACATAGTCGATACCTCAGAATATCGGGCACTTTGAGGTAATCAATTCAACAAAATCTCTGTTGACATTGGAATTGAATACTAGTACATGGTATTAGGAATAAAGAAATCAGTTAAAAGGAGAGCAACATGGGGTACTAAGCCCAAAGCCATTCTCCATTTTCATGTTCCCTGATCTCATTACATACCTCACCAAGATCATGAGAGGTTGGAATTGAAGTTAGAACCATACCAAATGGGCAGCAACAATCGGGTAGTTTCTTGAGCACATGTATGGAGTCAACAAGAACATGGACATCGACCAAAATTCCCACTTCCGTTGCTTATTTTATGCTAACACTATTTCTTAAACTTCTCATTCACTAACAAGAGCTACCAAATCCCTCATGCAAGGACCCTTTAACGTTCCGAAACCTGTTAGCCGCATATCATGCCACCCCGATAAATTTAAGTTTTATATGAAGTTATATCGATTAAGATCATGCATTTAAGTTTAAGTAGTATATGAACCTGGAGAAGTTGACGTTTGTCTTACTATAACCCTCTACTCTAAAAGCTTAAGCTTTTAGTATCTAGCTAGAGAGTGTACTCAGCAATATAAATCATGCTCAAAACTCTCCATCGGGATTGCAGGTGAAAGAACAAAAGAATAGAAAACAAATAAAGGTGCACCACTACCCCCTGGACAAATAAGCGAGTATTTTACTATTTTAAAGGGAATGCCAAATATATAAACGAAAAGAGTCGAATCCAAGAGCATGCGTAACAAGAGCTCTGATACCCTGTTCAACAATCATCGATCTAATAGCTTAATCTTCCAGAAGATAAGTACCGCACAATTTATCATATCATATTTAATAAAGGTGTGTCGGTGTTTAGCATGTAACAAGTACTCCTACTAGTTTGACATGTTTCGCTCACATTGATCATGTCGATGATTAACAATTGAAGCCATCCTCATGTTGGGGTGCGACCTGACTTAAAAAGCGCATGGCAATTTTTAAGTCCTATGACGCGTTTTATAAAAGAAAAAAAAAGTAAGTATAAGGTTTATTTATGTATATATTTACTCACAACACTTTTTTAATGTGAAATTTAACTTCACATATTACTCTAATATGAACATGCATCACATTTTGATACTTTGAAATTCGTGAATTATTACTTCGTAAAGTTAAATGTAATTGTACTTAAGAGTCACTTTCAAAGAAACTGTAACCACGTAAAATGTGGTAAGTTTGTATGAAGTCCTGTTTTGTTTAATTTTACTTGTACGGTTTATATTTAAGGCAAGTATGGCTCATCATTTGATATATTCCCAGTATTGAAAGGTGGATTCCAATGTCGGAAATTCCTAAAAAGAGGATGATCCAGACATACAAAATAAGTCCAATTTGACTTGAAAGCTTAAGAAAAAATGATTTCATTCCATTTAAGTACGTATACCTAACTTATTATTCACGCTTACTGAATAAGAGATTAACACGACTCAGCACATGCACCTCAACGTACGTAAACTATAAACTCCAACTAATAATCTACTGACAAGTATAAGTATTCCCAATATAACGAAGGTTTGGCTCGGATATTTCTGGGTTGGATTTAACATATCTCGATCAATAGTCTTTTCTGTGGATTTAATTACTTTATCACGAGAAAGCAGTATCATGAAAACAAAAGCCAAAGACTAACCATGAAGAAATCTATGTTCCATGCCAATGGTAATTACAACTACTAAATGTAGAAACCAAGCCACCGTGTTTTTAATTTCCTGGCTTCAAAGCAAGTCCACCAACGAAGCAAACTGTATTTTAACTATTCTAACCACATATCAGTGTGCTTACTTATAAAAATTAAAGTCAAGGCGAGTTCAGACATGGCGATGTCAGTATTCAAACTTACATAAAATATTAATAACCTATCTTAGGGGAAGGGCCACTGATGGACTGTCAATTAAGATCATGCATTTACCTCATCCGCCTAAAAAGAAGCTATCTTACCAAATTGTCTTTATTTTGAAAATAACTTTCTATCAACATACAAGGGAGATTGTACCCAGAATATGTGCGTCATAGGTTGGTCTTCTTGTGCCAAGAATTACTGTTTACTTTATTCAAAGAAACTCATTTTACACCGACACAAAACTTATCCAGAAAGAATGCTTAGGTAGTTTAGATGCTTGGCTTCGTGTTATGTATCTAATCTTATGACATTTGATTTAGTACCAACAGTTACTCAAAGTCCATTGACGAACCTTATTCTCTGCTGTTCTTCATCGTATTTTCTTCAGTTAAATTTTTGCGAATTTTTAAGGATAAATACGGTATTTGTGAATGTTAGTTTTTCACTTTTTTTTTACCCTAGCTACCTTGTCTTGCAAAACAACACTATTGACACGTGAGTTCAACTCAATGTTCACATGTACCAAAGCTTATGGTAGAATTGCAAAAAAGTTAAAAAAATAAATAAAAATAAGTACCATGTAAAATCGAACTGAATTAAATAAAAATCTTAGATTAAATAACTTCTCGTTGGACAAATCAAGATAAGAGTCAACGTGATCATGTCGTATATCTATCTAAGAATTGTATGAAGTCAAAGGCAAAAATTTCCATCAAATAATGGCAGTCAGAAATTACTTAACTAAGCAAAAAAAATAGAAACTCAAGCTCAATCTCCATGAATAGAACATCAAACTGAAGACCTTGTAATTTTCCATATGGCAGCATGCAAAACTTGCATATTCCGGCCAGCCAAGCGTTGAACTTTACTTGCAAGTAAACAATTTCACTTGCAAATTTATTGACGTTTTCCAATGACAATTACGTGATTACTTCTATTCTCGACAACTTCACCTTTCAGCCTAAATAACAATTACGACATATTAGGGTTCTCTATACTTCTGTCTCACCCCTCAAAAAGGAACACTTTTGGGAACCCTAAAAGCCTATAATATATAGTACGAAAATATACAACTTTTGACTCATTTGGCCTATGACCCAGACATTAATAATAACAACAAATATAATAACTTACTGCTACTTATACGGCTCAAACATCGTCGACACACCCACAAGCACATCAACAAAAAGTCGGTTGACAATTTGTGTACATATAATAACAAGATCAAACCGGCCAACGTCGGCAACATGCGTCACCGTTTCTAGCCGTTAATTGCGCCGCTGCAGCCACTGGCGATGTACTACGGCACCCATACACATACTGTGCCGCAATTAATTAATTAAACACCAGCTTACGTTGCAAATTCGACTGTGTAACACCAAAACTAGCGTCAAGTTAAAGCATTAGAGTTGGAGAAGTGGATTAACGTTTTGAACAGTTCATGTAAATTTCATGGAAGAACTCAAAAGGTTTACAAATGAAGCGGATGCCACTTCTAATCCGCAAGGACTGAGTGCACTCGATCTCTGCATAAAAAAGTACCCCTCCAAAAATATAAAGATTGTACTCAACATCGGAAAATGTTGAGAAAAAAATCCACATGGATGTATGGAGTTGTTTTCACACTGGACTATCGTTCCGATTCGCGGCCGTGAAAGGACAGCCGAAAAACCCACTTGGTGACTGACTTTCTTCTTGAGTTCTTGTTCGATCGGTGGTGGCACTGATTGTTGTTGGTGGCTGTGGAGTCGGTCGTGGTGGTGGTTGTGTTGATGAAGGCCTTTATACGTTGCATGGCGAGATTTAGGGTTTCCTCAGACATGTTAGCGAAGCAAACACGAAACCAACCCGGTTCAGAACAATGGCAAGATGAACCGGGGGAGATATTCAAGCCGACGCTGTAAACAATCTTCTTCCAAAGCTCTATCTCTGCCTCGAAGCTCTTTGAGCTCAAAAGATGCCTCATGTCTACCCAACAAAACAAGCTGGCATTGCTCTTGAGGCAGCGAATACCCGCTTCCTCAAGCCCTTGTACGAGCATCTCATGCCTTTCCTTTAGCCTTTTTTGGTTTTCATATATATAGCCTCGCGTGAATTCCTTATCAGAAAGCATTGCTGAGAGAAGATACTGAGTTTGAGAAGAAACCAAACCAAAGCTTGACATCTTGGTCGCAGCTGCAACGACCATGTCATCGTTGGAGTAAAGAGCTCCAACGCGAAAACCAGGTAGGCCGAGGTCTTTGGAAAGACTAAAAACAATGTGAACTCGTTTCCAAACTTCGGTATTCATGTAGTTCCTCTGAATCAGGACCTCCATGATACTTATGAAGTTTGGGGAGCTAAAAACTGTGCCTGAATAAATTTCGTCGCTTATTAGATGAATGCCCTTGGAATCAATGAAGGTAAGTAGGAGATTAAGCTCGTGCATGCTCAACGTTGTTCCTAGAGGATTTGAAGGGTTGGTGACCAAGACACCTTTGACTTTGAGGTTTTGTTTCTCTGCCTGTTGATAAGCTTCTTCCAGAGCAGATTCAGTAATTCGGAAGTTATTTGAGCTGTGACACTGTATTGGTACGATCTCAACTCCGGTTCTCCACTTGAGATCTCTATCAAATCTGCATAATGTAATGTGAAACCTCATCAGCAAAGCATGCTTAATGCTTTAGCAATTAACGTGCGGGGAAATAGAAAGTGTTTACAAACGCACAAAATTTATTGAAATACATCATTTATGAGTCAAAATTTTGTACCGGAATGAGTTATCTCTTTAAAAGGAGTACGTACCCTGGATAGTACGGGGTGGGAAGGAGAAAAGCGTCGCCTGGTTCAGCGAGGCAAAACATGAGAGTCTCATTGGCAGAGGTTGCACCAGCAGTGAGAACTAGCTTGCTTGGGTCAAACTTTACATTGTTTCCCCTTATTTCAGCCATGAACTCAACTAATGCCTGCAAGCAATGGGTAAATCGGAGTTAACGCCATTACTTAACATAATGAGGATAAACAGATAACTAAGTTCATTAATGTCTATTTGTAGGAAACAAGTGCTTACATTCTTGAAGGCTGGGAGGCCATGGTAATCTTGAAAGAGAGCAAGCTCTCTAAATATGGATTCTCCATCTCTCTTGAACCCAGCTGCATCCGGGTTGTTCTTGAGCCACGACTCTAGGAGGTCGAAAGACAACTGCAAGACAATATTGTAAGATCAGCAAAAGCATCATACGCGTACAGGACTGATTGTCTTTTTGTTCCGAGAGACAGTGTAAGAAAATACCAGTAGCTTTCTAACCTGATTCTCTGCAAGACCCATCTGGATAATTCCAGTAGGATTCCGGACCTCATCATAGGGATTCTTCTCGTACTCTTGCCATCCTAGGAAGTACGAAGAATCTTGCCCATGCGAGTTGCACGTGGCTTTCCTAGATAGCATCTTCGTTTTGGTCTTTTTTCCCCTTTTTTGGCTGCCAAACTAGAAGGCCAGCTACAGCTGCAAGAAGCTCTGAATTGCAAGAGAAGGAGAGAGAGAGAGTGAAAGAGAGGAACTCTAGAGAGAGAAAGACGAAGGTGGAAGAAAGCGCTGGAGAGTGATTTGATGATTTTGTGCAATGGAAGCTTTGTATATATAGGCGTATGAGTAGGAGGCAGTACAGGAATGACACGTCGGCTGACCCTATTGACCAGCACTGTTTTGCTTGATATATATATATATATATATATATATATATATGATTATTAGTTTTATGTAACACTAATTCGACCCGCGTATGCCACCTATAAGGATAAAATTTGGCTGGTACTCTGTTACAGGAATCTTCCTCCTACTTTTTTTATAGCGACAATAAATTATCTCTAAATATTTTTAGTGACTTTTATTTAGTGACGCTAAAAAAGTACTATTAATAATTGTGGTTGAAAGTGTTAGAAGAAAAGTTACTAGAAACATTTAGCGACTATTAATTGTCACTATATACGAGGTTGAAGGAAGACTCCTACAACTCGTGTAGGAGCCAAATTTTGTTTCCATTTATATACACGGTGCAGTTCACTTTTTGTGGAGATATAGGAAAATGGAACGAGTGAAAGAAAAATTATAAGATTTACCAAACTATTTTATTATTTGAGAAAAATTGAGTCCGATATCGACAACAAACACAATGGCTAACGTGACCCTCAAAGGCCATGCAACTTGGACCCGTGACCGTGCCCTGGCCGGTCCATATGCTCCCCGACGCAAATGGCCCCATTTTCTACTTCATGTCTGCCATTTCTTCTCTCTCACACACACAACACACACACACAGAAATTAAATCTCTTTATGGTAGCTCTATAGTCTATTCCTTCATAAACTTGTTTTTAACTTTTAACTTGAGGTCAACCTCAGCGGTGCTAGAACTCTACATGTTTCTCTACATTAGTATGTGTGTAATGTTCTGCCTACTGCTAACTCATACTTGCATACTAATCCATTATTTCACATTACTTTAAATGTCCAAAATTCCCCTAAGCAGAATTAATTTCTTGATATGGATTTTGATATTTAGACATAAAAGGTTTTGTCAAGTAGTGACACGTAACAACTCGATAGTGTAACCAAAAAGAAAGAAAACTAAACAACTCGAAAGTGACATGGTAGATGGATGGAAGAGTTTGGAGGGTTATTCTTAAAAGGGGACAGTAGATGTTTACATGAGTGCCTTTGCACAGATCTTTCTTAGGTAATGAACAAGCTCAAACCCTAATTAAAAGCAAAAACTCCCGAGTGAAGAAGTTCAAAAGCGAAGATTCCAGTAATTGCTGTTAACAGCGACTAAACAATCCTTGCGCCGTGGTATTAGCCACCTGATTCGTGGATTACCCTGAGCATAAATGGGAGAAATCTGTCATAGTGCCACAAGGCCGGGCCGGCAAAAGAAGAATGATGATCACTTTTATACCTCATTTTGAAGTCATAAGCTAGCTAGACAGCCCCTTTTCTAGGTAATGAAGTGCTTAATAGGGACTTAAGAACTCTACTTTATATACCTTATGTTGAATAAAAAAGCATGGTAGGTGATAGTGGTGATTGATGCGCTCCCAGATTTGGAGGTGCTTGCTTCTGCCTTTTTCAAGTATCATGATCTTTTTGAGAAGTCTGTTTCGAGTGAGGGACAGCTCATGGTGGCACTTTTGGCAACAGCATCGCGTTTGATCCTTTTGCTTTGGCTTTTTGAGGTTTAACTGGGATTGCCATGGTCCGATCACCATGGCACAATTCGCAATCTTTGGCTTTCATCCCCATTAGTATGGTCTTATTTAATAAAACAAGTTTACATGGTGCAACCTCGCTTTCTTATGGACCATCCCCCGCTTTTGACTTGTACAAGTTGATAACTAACTGACTTTTTAGGGGAGTGGTAAAGGGCCAATTAGACTATTTCATGGTAGCTTCTTCATGTTGGGGTATAGACTTTCATAACCAAAATGGTCCCCTCCAGATTAGGCACAATATTGTAATAAGTGACTCTGGGCTTTAGAAGTTTAAGTTATGATATTAATCAACATAGTTAACACCAAATTAAGCATTAAAGATGTGTGAAAATGTTTAAGTCACAATAATAGCACCCGCTTTGTAAGTAGGAAAATATGTAATTATATAAATTTTGTCACAAAATCAAAAAATGTAATAGAAAAATACAGTATTCTCATAAAGGGACTACTAATGTTAAGGCCCATATTTTTCCGGTCTACATAAAAGGCAAAATGTCAAGCGACAGAAGTTCAAGCCAATGAAACCAATTCATTGATTTTCTCTGATCATTTGACTTTAGAAGTTTAAGCCATGGACCATGTTGTTATGTCAATACGTCGTATGTCCTTCTCACTCACTTTGATGAAGAGAGATTACAATGTCATTTATTGACAATTTCCATGAAGGAAAACAAAATTTCTAGATATAGCTTGTAATTACTAGGAATAACATATAAAATATACAAGTAATTTAGTACTTTTAAGGATGCGATGTACGTATCCCATTGGACTGATCAATGATTGATTAGGATAAAATTCCTCATCATTATAGAGTAAATATAGTAGACTACAAAGTACTAAAATGGATGCTGAGGAAAGAGATGGACCCTTATGTTGGTAGGATGTCGCAATTCTTCCCATAGTTACTGCAGACGTGTTCTCTCAAGGCTAGCAATGATTTGATCGATGAGATTCAATTTTGTAGCAATTGGGCACAACTGGTTGAAGCTAAATCGGGGACAAGATTCAGATTTCTCAACAGTTCATGTTGTGGAAGGAAACTTGTTACTTGAAAACTTAAAGAGCTCCTCTTTAAGGTACGTGAATCGACTTCAATGTCCCACTGATATCGTCTTTGTTTTCTAACCCAATTATCGTGGAAGCAGGTCCCAAATTTTCCTAGCAGCAGGATGCTGAAATGTTGTATCTACTAGCTGAATTAGCGGACAACTACTTATCTACTAAATTTATTATCTGAAATGCTGAAATATTTTTGTATTGATTGCATCAATTCTCGCCCAAAGTGTACCCAATCTCAATTTTTTTTTCTTCGAACTATACCCAACTGATGAATTACTTATCCTCCCCTTCTGGTTGTAGTGCTGCTTCTTTCCAAAGCTAACCCTTTCAAGAATTTCATGCCTATTCAGGAGAAGGCTTGAATGCTCGAGGAGGGCCACGTGGTTTGTAGCCAACGAAGGGTCATTAGTGCGTGTGGAAGCCCTTGCTTAAGTGCCCCCACCACACCCCATAGTATATATGTAGACTCGTTGCTAGGGACTAATATAAGGGACCAAGCAAGTCAGTCATGGTGACAACTAACATGAAGCGAGCACGTTAGTCCATTCCTCGCACCATTTGCCTAGGAGACACGGGCATGGACCATTTGCTTCCCTCTCTTGATTAATGTAGGGTCCTTTCCAACCTCTCCCTCTGAAACTTTTGTCTGATATATACTTAACTCTCGCTCTGGAACTAATTAATATGCAGCCAAATGGGTTGAAGGTCAACGAAAGTTACATATACCAACTCAACCGACATTAATTTCTTGAAGCAAAACACGTAAACACAGTGTAGAGTACAGAGTGAAACTTTAGAAAGTCTTCTTCTGAACTCTCTTCCAAGTAGGGCTGACTTTTTGTTGTAAGTCGTGTAAGGAATTTTGTGTGGGTATAGATACTTGACTTTATTGCGAGGTATATCTGAATTCTTTTTTTCTTAACGCCAAAGCAATGTGCGGTTATTGATATGCAGTTGTTACAACAAAGAACGTGTATTGCGTCTGATCTAAGAAGATTGTTCTGCCATTGTTGTTGCCCATTGCATGTATACCAATATTGTTACGCTCTGGGCGCTCCTTGCGCCTAAGGCCTTGTAGATGTATGCTTGTAATTGTTGCCTAGTAAATTGCCTTTGCAAAAGTTTGACTGGAAAATTAATTTTTTTTCTTTGCCAAATTAAAAAGTTGAGAAGGGGCCGAGAAGTAATTCTATAACATAAGTTGAAATTGACTGGAAAATTAAATTTTTTTTTTTTTTTTTGTCTTTGCTTAGGGCGAGCAAATATAGAATTCTCTTCTTAGCTACAACTAGGGCAAATGAAAGGCGTCTAATTGCAACTTTTGAATATGCAGATTCATGATCAACGTAACAGCAGTGCATGGTTGATAACTTATTACGTTTTCTTGGTCAAAACTAGTACTGCATGCATGTCCTAGTAGATAAGTTCGTCATGGGATGTATCCTGAATGGGTTTGCTGGATAGACACAATTATTCATCATCTCTATCACGGCTTGTTTGGCCACAGAAAGCGCATACGAATCTGTCAATAATCCCAAGTATGTACCTAGTTAGAAGAAGAACATCACGTGATGTAAGCTAGCAGAGTCATCTATGAATTTGGACCATCAAGAAATCGAATACTTTGATACTGTTGTAGATCAAGTTCTATGCGTAAGTATAAAGGCAAACGTCGAATGACCGTTTCGGAGGAGAAATTTTGCACTCTCTCAGTCACGACTGTTGGATTATATATATATATATGCATCATTCTCTGCCTGTCTGAACATGTGGATGTTTGTAGTGTATACAGCATGATTTTTACGATGTTGTCATATTTAATTTGGGGTAAGGGCACTAACAAAAAATAGTTGCTTATTTTGCGCACTTACAAAGCAAGTATTACGTGCGAATAGGCAATATAGTCATAACATGGTACGACAACATTTCTAGTTAAATCTTTTGATGAGACTTCATGCGCGAAAGATGGTGAGTAGTGCCTTAATTTGTTTGATAGAACTGAAATTTAAATGGTAAAAGTTTAATCGTTGACTATGTGAAACTGAAAACCTTGAAGCAACTGAGTTTTCACAACTGAAAATTAAGGCCCCGTATGTTTACCATATTCGTTTTCTGTTTTTAGCAATGATGATGAAAAAGATTTTTTTTTTGCGTACTTTTACCATTTTTTGTTTTCGTTTTGGATAAAATTACTCAAATAGTAACAAAAAACTGAAAACACCCAAACTTAACCCAATATAAGAAAAAATAGCTAAAATTTTTTTTGTGAAAATAATAAAAGTACAGGAACATGTTTTCAAACTGAATATGAAAATCGTGAAAATGAAAACAGAAAATGAAAACATAAAATAAATATGGTAAGCGTACGGGGAACATGTTTGTAAAGAAAAACAGATGTTTGAAAATCATTTCAGTTTACAAATTTTATCCATTTTACCACAATTAAATATTTACATTTGTATGTATAATATTTTACTACCAAAGTCGTGTTGATTGTATCATTGGTGGTGGCAGTGGCAGAAAGGTGATGAAGATACGGTGTTGGCAATTGTGGTAGTGATGACAGGAGGAGGGATGATGGTCATGGTGGCGGCTGTAGTGTGCATGGTGGATATGGAAACAAATTTCGCAGAGGTGCAGGAGGTGGTGGTGGCGACGGCAATGGTGTGCTAGCGATGGCAATGTCCTCGTGGTGTCCATGGTGTTGGTGGCGGCCATGGTAATGTAGTGGAAGTAGTGGCGGTGGCTAGGCCGCGATAATTGTGGTGGTGGTGGAATGAACATAGTGCTTGTGGTGGTGGTGGATCTAGTGCGGTAAAACTGGTGTTGCTATTTGATTACGGCGGTGTCATGGTGGTAATTATTTTTTTACGTGAAATTTTGTACAAAAACTTCTGATCATATTTCACTTAAATTGTGTGATAAGTACGGTCCACCCTAACTTAAAATTTTAGTCTAAATTTTTGCAGGGATTAATTTCTTCAGTGTTACACGGTTAAGTGTTATCAAACGCACTTAATAGAAATTAATTATAGATTTTAAATTTTAAGTACTTAATTACGTTATTAAATACACCAACATGCGACTAAGAAAAATGTACCTTAATTGGATTGTCATATGGTTGGCGCACTAATTTTTCCGTCCTCTGCTGAACTGGAAGCGTAGTTTCATTCTGAAATCGGACTAGGCTACACTTACATGACTTTCGACAACACTCTTTAGAATGCTAAACAGGGCAACTCTCATGTTGTTATTGTACGTATGAGGACATTGTTGTTTTTTACCATATTAGGGATGCAACCTGAGTGGTTAGTTGGATTGAATAAATTTGTACTCAACTCAAGAAAACTCATGTACTTTTAAATCCAATAAACTTTAATTTAGTCCAAAAACAAATGGAATTAATTAAGTTGGGTTGCTTGAGTATGCTTAGATTTCAGTGAGTTAATCAAAAGAAAGTAAGAATATTTTTATTTAAACAAAAAATAGAATGTGTGGGGTGGGACAGGAGGTGGCAATATCATATCGGAGGTTAGGGCGCCGGCGGCGACTGGAAGTGGAGGTGGCGGTGGACGGTTGTGGGGCGTTGGTTGTGGCGACGACGATCATTTACGGCGACAGATGGCGGTGGACGGCGGTGCGCCAGTAGGTGGTGGTGGCTGATGGTGCTTTTTTATGGAAATTACTAACGAAATATGTGTTTTAACCCACCATGATATTGGCTCAATACATCCGAACTACTAAGTAGGTTAGGTTGGATAAAAGTTCATATTTTCTCGAGTTGAGTTGGTTTAACTCATAAAAACACAATCCAAATTGCAGTTCTACAACGAACCACGTAATTGAAGGGTCGTACAACATAATTGTGGGTATTGGACCCAGACCCGTGTGAGAGGGGGTGGGCTGCTATATAATTTGGAGTAGCAGCCATGGGAGCTAGTCCTAGTAATGTCTTGCTTGTTTCTTTCAATCCAGTTGATACTCGTTTGTCCTGCATGAACCAAAGTGGGGCTTCATGTGTAACAGTCGAGCGTGGATCGCAGCATGCTCACATGTCAAAAGAAGATCTCCCAGATGAGCCTGCGAGCCGGTTTCTCAATAGTTTTCGGCATGACATGCAATCTTTGTCAACAAGAGTCCCAATTGGTCAGTCACTACCACCATCTGCCTTATTGAACCTCTGGATGGGGACTTGTACAGCCAAGCTTGAAAGTGAGCATCATTCCTGCGTTGGTACGCAATTTATTGCGCTGGGTGGTTGGCCCCCCGTCTCATCAACTCTCGGAGTCCCTCAAAACCCCCAATTATCCCATTTCCTGTTATTATGTGATATATATATATATATATATATATATATATATATATGTTGGGACGATTCGTTTCGACTTGCTATGAGTTATGGGATTTAATACTCGGTGATGACATCTATCGTAAATCAAAGTTGTGTCCAGCCACTTTGTCAGTTATGGTTTGGAAGGATGAAAAAGAGTTTGAAAGAAGTAGGAAGGGAAAGCAGGATGAACGAACTTGAAGAAATAAATACTAGCTATACTGGACAAGCGAGACAGTAATTGATGGATTGTTTGAACCTATTCCAAAGGAACGATTTTATGCACGACCTCTTGATCGAATCCAGTCCACTCTTGTCCTAAGCATTTTAGACGTTCATGAGAAATGAGTCAACCGGGCTAAGGGTGGAAAATTAGGCATTCACCTTTGTTTTTTGTAACTAATCGAGCATATATTTGAAATACAGCGAAGTGTAACTCCATCCATTACAATCCCAGAGCGGAAGACAGCAGAGGATATGTGGATCTGGCAAGGCCCACTCAGGGTTAAGAATGTTGCAGATATTTATATTATTGCCTCTTATACTTCGACATTACATCGTGTGTGGCTAGCCATGTTATGCCAATCGTACACCATGGCTAGTATTGTGCCTTGTTGGTATCCAAGATCTCATTCTATACGATTGAAATTGGAAAGATGAAAAAGAGTATGCAAAAAATAGGAAGGGAAAGCGGGATGAATGAACTTTTTTTTACTGTACGTGCCCCACCATACTCCCCTAAAATTGGTCGAAAATGGTGGAGAAAAGTGTGACTCACGCATTTGACTTGGTTGATCATCTTCAATATCTGCATTCAATACATTACAAAGATGTAAGATGATCAAACTATTGTAAGCATCTATTTCCTTCGTCCTTTTCCTGACTAAACCAAGCAACATAAGAAAAACTGAAGAAGGCATCTTCCATGCTTATGGACGGAAAAATTGGAGGGGAAACACTTTTCCATCCCTCACTTTTCTCATCCTCCCTACCAAACAAACCCTACAGCTTATGTTTCATTCTGCTGCTCTTTGGGAGGCATGTTTGAAGTTTCAACCCTGACAATCTTAGTTGTGGCAATCAGCCAGTTGATTGCCACCTATGTGTGTATACACAGTTGGAACATCAAAAGACCCTGCCTTCTAAGATTAGGCCCAGTAAATGGTCTCTTTTTGGAAACTAAAATCATCAGAGCCTGAGGCTCAAGAAACCAATACTGATCCGTTGCTCCCACCATGTTCAAATGCCCCCAAAACCCGGGGCGTCTTGCATTCAGCAGGATTCATTGCGAACATAGATACTGACAATTTGTCAGGAAAGGCTAGAGCCTAGAAGCTTAGTAAGTGAAATTACGTAACAATATCAGCAAATTTCAGTACAAATATCAGTCTTTCAGCTTAAATTATCTGCGCTTACTAGCTTCTACCGAGAACAGGTTAGTACAACCACGTAACAATAAAATCACGTTCTTGATAACAACTCAATTAGTACTAGGGTGCACATTGTTTATTTCCCTGAAGTGCATGGCGAAACATGGAGTTGGTCGCTGAATCCGATAGTTAGATCACCACCCCGATACCAGGGAACTTGTGTGTAGATGGGCCTTCAAGTTGGCGAGCAAACGTTTTGCATAGGTAAGAGAAGACATGTTGTAACCAAAAAAAGGGGTAAGAGAAAGCATCTTGTTAGGGGAGAAATCTTTCATCATAATGCCCTTTACAGGAAGTGTACAAAAAGTGACCACCATTGCTAAAGCAGGCATAACGATATCTAGGCCATGCTCCTACCTAACAAACTCATAGAGTCATAGTTCAAAATGGAAGTCCTGAGCATTCTCGAGCGTCATGGCTTCTTTGTCAGGTCGTCGAGGACGGTAACGACGACACTAGAGAGGGAAGGCGCGCCTTATTTAGTGTCCCTTTGGTTACATGAATTGACTAAGTTTTCAATCTAGCTCGTTAGAGAAACCCGATAGATATGACCACGTGACGATTCCCCGATGGGTCATCCTCGAGCTACATGTCACGTCACAAGCGATTCTAAATATGCCTGTGTGTCGTGGTCAACCCTTCAAACACTAATTAAATTACCTCGTAAATTTACAATATTCTTGAACAATAGTCACAAGATCTTTCTTATGCTCTTGAATTCTCCGTATGACGTTGTGTGCACTATTTCTCCTGCATGCATCGACCTAACCCCCTAGGCCCTAATCTAAGGGTCCTGAAGCCCAACGAATTCTTATTTTCTATTTCATAGCGTGGACTGCCGGCGATCAGATAAGCCCAATCGATGTATTCCTTAAAGTCCTAACCAACTTTAGTTGGTGGCATGAGCTCGAAAGCCCATCCCAGCCCGAATCAAATCCTCCCTTTAGGTGGCATGTGCTAGCTGCGACGGTATATGCCCCATGCCATTTAGATGAACCAAATCTCGTGGACATTGCAACGCTTCTGCCAAACTTTAAAAACATGCATTACCGAGAGAGACCTTTTAACGGGCAAATCCCTGCAAGCACTCTACACCAAGTCCCTCACCCCACCTTCCACCTACCTAGACAACCACTTCATCCTCCTCTACTCCAAATGCCGCCGCCTTATCGCCGCCCACAAGGCCTTCGACCCCCCCGCACCCCAATGTCTTCACTTTTGTTGAATAAAATTATTGCGCTACCACGTAACACGTAGTGGGTTCGGAAACATACCGTATGAAGTCTCTGAATATTCCGACGATGGATCCTTGTTGTTACGAACTCCAACAAGCTTCATGTTTTACGTAGGCACAAAAACTGCTACTAGAGTCGAGTTCTTCGTCCACGAATCAAATCCTAGAGCTTGATGATTACTCTAGAGAGAGTGCTATAGAGAGAGGGATTATCTTGTGACTTATTGTCTGTCACCCCTGTTTTATTGGGATATCTCTAGTCTTTATATAGAAATAGTATTTAGAGACAGACTTTACCTCAAACACTTAGAAGATAAAGATGTATTTATCTCAAACACCTATTAGATAAATATTAAATTTATCTCAAACACTTAGGAGATAAATATCCTCTAAATAACTGTAATTATCCAGACTAACAAATACACATTATCTGTTAGTGGGCTGATAATGGGTCCACTGACTCAATTTATTAATAGCTCCCACTCGCCCACACATAGGGCAAATAAATCGTGTAGTCCCTCCTTATCTCTTGTCCACTCATCTCCTCATACAGGAAATGGAACGTGCGACCTACGAGAAAGGATGTCCAGTTGAGGAGTATTGTATTAAGTTATCACCAAACTAACACAATACATCACTCCAAAAAAATCTCGTATGTACCCCAGATAGTTCAACTACACCAGATTAAACACTCTCAAATCCCTCATAGTGAGCAGTGTTAAACCTCTTATATGTTATGTATTCATGACTCATATCAAAATAAAAATCGACAAAGTCGCCCGGGCTATGAATCACACAACATGGTGTAATATTGAACTTTCTTCCCAAAGCCCTCATGTCATTCCAATTAGACCCAACCGCTTTCCTAGACATGCCCCGCGAGACCGCATCATCCATGATCCAAGGGTACATGCTAAAGTAGCGACATTGAGTATCCTCTTCATGACATAGTCTAAGGTGAAAAGGGTACCATATAGGATCAAAAATATTTCAATCCAAGTGGCTCACACAGTGACGAAGTAGGGATTCATTCGTCACTCCCACTGTCGGTCTGCATTTAGCACATGCAGTATGATTTGCATGCTATGGCGTAACCCGTAAGGGCGTGTCACATAAATGTATAATAAAATACGCCATACGAATCTGGGTCTAGTCGCTGTACCTGAGTTTTTCAGCCCAGTCACTCTCATAGTGCCTGCCTGAAATCTCACATTCGGCTGTAAACAGGCTACATAGAGTTGTGGAGATACTCTATGATCGACCTAACTTTATAGGTCTCATCTTAGCTCCAACTAAGGCGACATGTTTGCTTTATAAGCTGTATCATCTTATTCGCCCTCTTGGCGCCTAAGATAATTATGTCTCATCTTGCTCGCTATCTTAGCGCCAAGGTGAATTACCCGTGTGAGTGGGTCAATTCAAGCCTGGTGACACTCTCAACAAGGATGTATATGTAATCACAAAGATTATCCATTCATTCCAAAATAAACTCAAATCAAGGAATAAAAATTTAATGTAATAAATAATGTCAAGTACATGAGATGCCATAAACATATCAAACCCTACGTAGTCCCATACTCCTAATGTGAGAAAGGAAAACATCTCTAGCAATAGGCTTGGTCAAAGGATCAGCCACCATTCTGCCAGTAGGTATATGCTTTATGGTCACCTCTCCTTGCGCAACTAAAGTTCTAATGAAGTGATAACGAAGGCCTATGTGTTTGGACTTCCCATGATATTTGGGGTCCTTTACAAAATCTAGGGCAGCTGTATTGTCACAGTGAACAATGACAGACTCGTCTGCATGAGCTGTAACCCCTAGAGCCTGTAAGAATGACCTCAACCAAACAGTTTCCTGGACTGCTGCTGAACAAGCAACATACTCCGACTCTATCGTGGATAGGGCGATGCAAGACTTTTTCTTGATGTACCAAGAGATAGCTCCATCTGAAGTGGATATGGGCTCATCTCTATCAGCGCCCCAATCAGCATCGATGTATCCTCTTAATCTCAAGTCTCCACCATGATAACACAGGACGAGATCAGCAGTTCCACGTAAGTATCGAAGAATCCTCTTCACCGTATTCCAATGAGCGGGTCCAGGATTACTCTGATAATGACTCACCATTCCAACGGCAAAGCAGATGTCTGGACGCGTACACAACATAGCGTACATCAGACTCCCAACTACAGCCACGTAAGGCACTTTGGACATCCGATTCTTTTCCTCATCATTCTTTGGGCATTGGTCTGTACTTAAAGTACATGCCTTGTCCATTGGAGTGTCTATGGGTTTTGAGTTATGCATACAAAACTGTTCAATGACCTTCTTGACATATGTCTCTTGAGACAAACCGAGAAGTCTCTTTGGACGATCATGTATGATTTTGACCCTGAGCACATAATTAGCTTCTCCCATGTCCTTCATCTCAAAAGGTGCGGACAGCCACTGCTTAGTGACGACAATGGAACTCATGTCATTCCCAGCTAAAAAATTGGCATCCACATACAAAGAAAGGATCAAAATATTTTTCTTAGATCGTTTTACGTAAATACAATTGTCTTGTTCAATCATTTCAAAACATATAGAGGTAATGGCATAATGAAACCTAAAGTACCACTGCCTAGACGATTGTATGAGACCATATATAGAACGTTTGAGCCGGCAAACTTTGCGCTCATGTCCCTTGACTTCAAAACCCTCAGGTTGAGCCATATAAATCTCTTCGTCTAGTTCTCCATTGAGAAACGCAGTCTTAGCATCCATATGAAAAAGTTCTAAATCCTGCTGGGCGACAATAGCTAGGATCAGGAGAATTGAAGCAAATCTCACCACTGGGGAGAATGTGTCTTCATAGTCTACACCCCGCTGTTGGGTATAGCCTTTCGCCACAAGACGTGCCTTATACTTGTCAATTGACCCATCTGCTTTGCGCTTGACTTTTAAAACCCCCTTGTTTCCAACAGTCTTGCGCCCTGGCGAACGGTCAACCAACTCCCAATTCTTCTCCATTGAGCTCAACTTATCTTTCATTGCAGTCATCCACTCATTACTAACAAGTAAAGATAAGGCTTCTTCCACAGAAGTGGGCTCATCTTCATCAGTTGGAGTGCACATAAGAATTTCACCGTCAATCTCAAAACGACGACGTGGAACTCTTCCTCGTGCACCTCTACGCAGTTGAGAATCTTGTTGACCTGATGGTATGCTTCCACTATCTAGGATGCTCCCACTAGGTTGAAGATCACTTATACTATCTTCAGCGACAACAGGATGAGGAACTAATTCCCCACCTTTGCTTGGAGATGGTAAAGTGGCTTCAACTTCCTCTAACTCATAGAAGTCAAGATTCTTACTTGCGTCTCCAATGCTAAGAAAATCATTCTCTATGAAATCGACATCACGAGACTCTATTTCAGTCTTTCCACCATTTGGATGTTCACCATACATCACATAGCCTTTAGAGTTTTTAGAATACCTCAAGAAGATATTCTTTTTAGCTCTAGACCCTAGTTTCCCATACTTATGAGAAGTACTGTGAACATAACCTGCTGAGCCCCATGGGCGCAAGTTATCCAAATTTGGCTCTTAGTCATTTCAAAGCTCATATGGGGTGGACTTGACTGATTGTGAAGGCACTCGATTAAGTATATAGGCTGCAGTCAAAAGAGCATCCCCCCAGAAAGATATTGGGAGGTTTGCTTGCGCCATCATAGACCTAACCATGTCTAATAATGTTATATTCCTTCTTTCCACAACACTATTTTGTTGTGGAATTTAGGAATAGTGAGTTGCTTGCGTATCCTTTTTTCCTCACAAAACTTCTTGAAGTGATCGGACAAATATTCACGTCCCATGTCAGTGCGAAGAGTTTTTAAACTCTTCTCTTTCTGATTCTCAACCTCTGTTACAAAGCGTTGGAAACAATTCAAAGCTTCATAGCGGTGAGATATCAGATACATGTAACCATATCGCGTATAATTATCTATCAGTGTAAAGAAATAAGAGGCGCCATGGTGTGCCTTTACACTCATAGGTCCACATATGTCAGAGTGAACTAGCTCAAGTGGCTGAGTTGCTCTCACATCCTTTCCAAAAAGCTTCCTGCATGCTTTACCGGCCAAACAAGCCTTACATGTTTGTAGATTGACTCTTGCGAGTGGGCCCAAAAGGCCTTCTCTAGCCAAACGAGTCATTCTATCTTGGCCTATGTGGCCCAGTCTTGCATGCCAGGTGGAAGAATCATTCACAATATTATCACTCACCACATAAGAATAAGAGGACTGAGAATCAATTAGAAAAAGACTATCCATGCATCATCCAAAAAATATGTCCAACTTATTACCCTTAAAAATAAAGAAAAAATCACTGTCTAATAAAACAGTAACTGAAAATAGATTAAGCCGAACAGTGGGTGCATATCGTACATCCTCAAGAATCAATGTGTGCCCAGTGCGCAACTTGAGCTGGTAAGAACCAACCCCTAGCACCTCTTCGGAGCTATAGTTTCCCATGAAGATATGTTTTCTACCCGCTGGAATCCGGTGATAATCTACGAACCCCTCTCAATCACGTGCTACATGTTTTGTTGCACCTATATCCACAAACCACACAGGTTGGGAATGAGCAACCATCACATGTGAGGAAACATATAACTGAGAGAGAGATTCTGAAAGTACCTTCTTCGGCTCAGTGCAATCACGAGCGAAGTGTCCTTTCTGTTGACAGTTGAAGCATTTGACTTTAGACAAATCCTTTTTTCCACCACGTTTTCCTCTCTTACGTTTCTTCATTTTTCCTTCCTTTGGCGTAGAAGTGCTAGCCTCGCCTTTCTTACCTTTTACTTTGTCTTCCGCGCTTGCCATTTGCATTGCGCGATTCCCCTCGGACGACAAAAGTAAGGGTCTTGTCAGCATCTCGAGTCTCGTCCTCAAGGATGACATGTTGTGAAACATTAGAAAAATTCTTGATATTTTCACTGTGGGTCAATATCTATTTCATATTGGCCCATGAGGCCGGAAGGGACCTTATGACAGCTCTGACTTGCTGCTCTTCTGTGAGCGCATGGCCAGCATCCCTTAGCTTACCAATCATATTGGACATCATCCTTAGATGTTCACTCATGGTATGTTTAGGGTCTTTTGTGTACTCCTCAAACTTAATCACAAGGCTACGAAGACGCGTAGTTGAGGTTCCACCAAAAGAGAACTTGAGCTGATCCCATAAAGCTTTGCAAGTTTGAAGTTCATCATATTGCCCGATTAGATCATTTTGCAAGTTGCTCAACAAGGTGTAGCGCGCACTACGATCTTTCTAATTCCATTTTTGGTAGGCAGTGTGGTCTCTTAGGGGTTGCCCCTCAGTGGGCGCGACCATCTCTTTGATCAGGTGCTCCTCGAGCTCTTGTTCGTTTAGCATGAATTTCATCTTTTTGCGTCAAACGTCATAATTATCTCCGTTAAGTTTTTCACCCTTAATGAGATCAGTTATGACATTCTTGGTGGCCATTCTTTTCACTACATTAGTTTGCGCAAAGAAAAAGACATTAATTATACATCCTTCTATTTATTTCAAAAAAATTTAAATGAAAAATATAATCCTTCCTCACATCATGAAATCGAAAGTCTGTTAAGCTCGTAATCATCTCCCATGTATGTGAGTTGGGAAAATACTTTTCAAGTAATTTTTTACAATAAATTTCATCATCATATAAGTCACAATGTAATAAATCATCCACATGATAATTTATAACAATATAATTGCACCATACAATAAAGTGTGCAAGGACTCCATTGAGCCATATTGGCATTCTAATAACTTATGCTAAGAAAATTCTGACTTGAATAATGTGCGTGCGAAATTACATCCATGTATAAGGTTTTATAAAAATATACAGGAAAATAGTAGAATACAACATCTTTGAGAATTCTACTACAAACTACTCCAATAAAACAAATGGAGATACCGCACAACACATTATTCTCAAAAGAATTTTCTTAAAACAAGAGTAAACACATAAACATAAGTTTCTTTAGAATGTCAATCTAGTATCCATCCATTTAACCTAAAACTAGCATGCTCAAATAACAAGTTAAAGGGTAATTTAAATTGATGAATAGGCCACATTTTTCTTCCAAGGAAAACGAACGTAAAGGTCTTAAAATTGGGTTTAAAGAAGTGTGGGCTTACCAAAAACCCAACAAATGTATCTCAACAAAAGCATATTTAAACTATAACTCTAATCAAGGCAAATAATAAAACATAATTCATCTATGTCATATAGCTCTCCAAAAAATATTTATTTTTGCTCACGAAATGTAAAAATTAATATTTACACATTATTCGTATTTTTTGGACCACATAAGTACCACAAAAAATATTTTAAAATGGCCAAAAAATGAGAGATAAATTCTTAAAATTGGCAAACAGTAAATTTATCCCTAATATACCTTCTGCAATTAAAGAAAAAATTATGTGTGTATAAAATAAATTTTAAAGCTAATTTTAATAGAAAAAGTCGTTTAAAAAGTAAATAGAATACACACAAAGGGTATAAAGGTAAGTTTTAACACCATAGAAAAAATCAGTGGGTCAAGATGGAGCTCCACTTGCCGGCGGTGAGAAAAACGGCCCAAAAAATAGCCCTTTCGCGCCTCCACGCGCCGCCGTGCTCTTGGGGCAGTGTCTGGGGTTTTCTGTGAACTGGCGCATGTGTACACGCGCGCCCGTGGGGAGCGTGGAAGCTGCAACGCGTGTGGCGCGTGTAGACGCGTTGTGGCAGCCACGGCTAGCGCATGGCGGCACCGCTTGGCGCGCGTGTCTTGTGAGCAGCTGACTTCGCTCTTGGCGTGTGTCCTTGGCGCGTGGGTGCGACTGCGGCTCGGCTTTAGCGCGTGGCGTGCACTGTTCATCTTCTTCGTTGAAAAAAACTCTAATTTTCACAGTCGCCACCATGTCGTCATGCCAACTTTTTAAGGCCATATCTCTCTCGTTTTTAGGCCAAATAATGCGTGTCATATATCGTTGGAAAGCTTATGTGACATAGATTAATTATGTTCCAACCGATCATGATAAAAATTTAATATCATGCTCCGAATTTGAGTCTCAAAACTCGAAAAAATCACAATTTTCTTGAAAAATAAAATCGTGATTTTCTCACAAACCATGCATTCAAAAATCACGAAATTTTCAGAGTTCATCCTCAACTATAGGAGAACAAAAATCGCAACATGCTCTGATACATGTATCCGGAAAAAATCGCAACATGCACATAATTTATTCTAGCATGTTAAAGGCGAATCAAAAAGTAATCATGCTCTGATACCAATGTTGAATAAAATTATTGCCCTACCACGTAACACGTAGTGGGTTCGGAAACATACCGTATGAAGTCTCTGAATATTCCGACGATGGATCCTTATTGTTACGAACTCCAACAAGCTTCATGTTTTGCGTAGGCACGAAAACGGCTACTAGAGTCGAGTTCTTCGTTCACGAATCAAATCCTAGAGCTTGATGATTGTTCTAGAGAGAGTGCTATAGAGAGAGGGATTATCTTGTGACTTATTGTCTGTCACCCCTGTTTTATTGGGATATCTCTAGTCTTTATATAGAAATAGTATTTAGAGACAGATTTTACCTCAAACACTTAGGAGATAAAGATGTATTTATCTCAAACACCTATTAGATAAATATTAAATTTATCTCAAACACTTAGGAGATAAATATATTCTAAATAATTGTAATTATCCAGACTAACAAATATACATTATCTGTTAGTGGGCGGATAATGGATCCACTAACCCAATTTATTAACAACTTTCAACGCCATTATCGCCGCCTACGCGAAGGAATCACAGCCGCATGTTGCACACCAAATGTTTGACAAAAATCCCCAACGGGACCTTGTGTCTTACAACACCCTCATTTCCGCCTACGCTGAGCACGGCGATACCGGGCCTGCACTGTGCCTGTTTCTGGGGATGAGAGAGGAGGGTCTTGACATGGACGGGTTCACCTTTTCGGCAGTTATCACGTATTACGGAAAAAACGGGTTTTTGGAAGGAGCCAAGCGGGTGTTTTATGGGATGGGTGTGAACCAAGACGAGGTGTCTTGGAATTCTATGATTGTGGCATATGGGCAGCTCCGTGAAGGAGCAAAAGCGCTGGCATTGTATCAAGAAATGGTTCATAGAGAGTTATACGTCGACATGTTTACTCTTGCCAGTGTTTTGACCGCGTTTACATGTTTGCAGGATTTATGTGGTGGGATTCAGTTTCATGCCCAGCTGATTAAGACAGGGTTCAACCAGAATTCCCACGTAGGAAGTGGTTTGATTGACTTACATTCAAAATGTCGTGGTGGTATGTCAGATTGTAGGAAAGTGTTCCAAGAAATTTCTGAACCGGACTTGGTTCTTTGGAACACAATGATTTCTGGGTACTCCCAGAATGAGGACTTCTCTGAAGAGGCCCTCCATTGTTTTACGCAAATGCAGCGCATTGGCTACCACCCAGATGATTGCAGCTTCGTGTGTGTGATTAGTGCGTTCTCTAATTTGTCATCTCCATCTCAAGGGAAACAGATTCACTCTTTGGCGCTTAAATCTGATATCCCGTCAAATAGAATTGCAGTGATAGGATGCCTGAGCAGAATGTGGAAATCTGCTTGATGCAAGGCGGTTATTTGATAGGATGCCTGAGCAGAATACTGTTTCTTTAAATTCAATGATTGCAGGTTATGCACAGCATGGAATTGAAACAGAGTCTTTGCGTCTTTTTGAGCAGATGCTCGACTCAGATATAGCCCCATCAAGTATTACCTTCATCTCCGTCCTTTCTGCATGTGCACACACCGGGAAAGTTGACGAGGGCTAGAAGTATTTTGATATGATGACTGAAAAGTTTGGGGTTCAACCGGAGGCAGAACACTACTCTTGCATGATTGACCTTTTAGGTCGAGCAGGAAAACTCAGGGAAGCAGAGGGGCTTATTGAGAGGATGCCATACAATCCTGGCTCTATTGGTTGGGGTTCATTGCTTGGGGCCTGCAGGACACATGGAAATTCAGAGGTAGCAGTTAAGGCAGCCAACCAATGTCTTCTACTGGAACCGTCAAATGCAGCGCCTTATGTCATGCTTGCAAATATGTATGCCGGTGCTGGTAGATGGGAAGAGGTCGCAACTGTTAAGAAACTTATGCGAGAGAATGGAGTAAAAAAGAAACCAGGTTGTAGTCGGATGGAGGTGAACAAGAGGGTGCATGTATTTGTGGCAGAAGATAGTTCACACCCAATGATGAAAGAGATTTTCAGGTTCTGGGAAGAGATGGCAATGAAAATGAAGCGGGCAGGGTATGTGCCAGATTTGAGATGGGCTTTAGTGAAGGACGATGGAACAAGGGAAAGAGAAAAGGAGATAAGGCTAAGACATCATAATAGCGAGAAGCTGGCAGTTGCTTTCGGACTGCTATCAACTAAAGATGGAGAGCCTTTACTTGTGGTGAAGAATCTGAGAATATGTGGGGATTGTCACAACGCAATCAAATGTATATCTGCTATAACCGGGAGGGAGATTACAGTAAGGGACACGCACAGATTTCATTGCTTTAAAGGAGGGCAATGTTCCTGTGGGGATTTCTGGTGATGATAGAAGTACGTTTTTCACTCGAAACCCTTTTTGTCTGGAAGGAGTCGAGAGGCTATGCAGAACAGAAAACTGATGTGAGACATTTTAAGAGGTTAGCAATTTGCCAAATTGAAAATTAGAACAAATTTTAAAAATTTTGCAAGCTCTGTCTAGAATTATCCTCTCTCTCTGAGCTTGCATCTTATGCTATAACCCGGAACCCTGAAACTTCACCCCTTTCCTTGAGTCGGAAAAACCTCCACCATTCCAGTGAACTTTCATGTAGCTTTTGTTGTTTTGCTACCACAATCTGACTAGTAAATACGATTACTGTTCTCTGCCAATACTGTAACGATTTGGTCCCCAGCTTCTTCCGTGATATGGAATGAGAGGCTAAACAGCCTGCTCCAAGTTAAAGAACAATTTGTAAAGTAGAAACAGCAACGTGCAGGTCAGAAAAACATAATGCTAAGAATGTATCTAGATGTAGACAATTCAGGCCAACCTCGTACCACTATTAATTAATAAATACCGCCTGTAAAGATTTGAGCACAACATAAGGCGATGAAACAACGAGATTGAATTATGGGGCACATTTGCTCTAAGAGCTGAAGAATATGTCGACATTGCTGCGAAATACACCCGCAAAGACAAAAAAAAATGAATAGATTGCTGCTGTATGTATGCTATCAATGGTATGAATTGAGGTGGAAAACTTGGCACCGCGGCTTGTATGAACTCTTGGCTGCAGCCTGCTCAAACTTTCTGACTGCAGCTTCATTCTCTTCTAAGCTGGTCTGAACAAAAAAGCGTATCCACCAAGACGAGCTCCGCTTTTTTGCCTTCAGATGTGAACAAAGAACATTTTTGTGATCAAATTGTTGTAGTACTGTGAAATATAAGTGTTGACTGCAAACAACAAAAGGGTACAACGGAACAGTGGACAGCTACCATCAACGGCCTTCTCTTTCACCAGCTATCGCAGTTGTGACATTAGTTGTGTGATGTTATTTTATCTTTAGTATCTTTAAGGTCTTGGACTAAATTATCCTCTATTGTCATTACTTATGCAGAACTGCACTTGCGTAGACTTCCTTTTTTTAACCAAAGTCACCAAAACCTTTCTTTACATAGAAACCTAAGCTCGAAAACAATTTTGTGCGGCCAAGAGTAACCAAAACTATCCATGCATGACTCAGATTACCAATTCTCTATAGCTGAAAACACCATAAGTTACAGATATGCACGACATTTCGTGCAATCTTTCGAAAACATACAAAAAAGGATCCCCATCTGAAGTAATATCATGCAGTTTAGCCTATAAATATGGCCAAATCAGTCTTCAAGTCACAGCTAGTTTTTTTGTAGAAGCCAGATTATACAACCATTAGAGTGAAATCTACAGCACAGACTAATAGATAAGTGAAACCTAACCATGTGATATCATTTTATACACCAACAAAACTTTCAGTGTCCTAGTACTGCAGGCCCATCACATCACCAAAAACACGAACAATCATAATGAACAAAACAAAAACTACATAAGCAGCAGATTCTGGCTTACCGGCCGTCCAAATTTTGATAGCTCTGGAACTTTAGCCTTCAGTTGACCTGGATAACCTAAAAGTGAAATAATAGAGTGAATGCATGTATTTTAAATAAAGAGCCCTACTAACATAGTAAATCGAGTACATAGTAATGGTATCCAGTTATAAGGTAGTTTTGACTTTCCAAGCAATTACCAGTAAATATAACAAGACCATCAGCGGATATCCTGGCCAAATCTGGAAGAGTCTTGTTCAGGTACTTGGGTGATAGATAATCAAGTGCGTCAGACACAATAACAAGGGAAAATGACTTTGCTCTATATGGCAAAGGGAACTTGATATCAGCCACGCGTACAATGCCTTTGCGTACAAGGCTTTTGCAGTTCGCATCAGCATCCTCTATGTCATATGGTTCCACACCCCATGCTTCAGTTTCTTCTTCTTTTACCAATGCAGAGACTACTGAACAAGAATCAGGTCCCACATGCAAAACTTTGCGCATATTGTCACCATAAGCTTTCTTTAGGATAGGTATTGCTCTCCGAACTTCTAATGTGCAGGCATAGTCACCTAGAATAAAAGGACTTCCAACTGATGTTAAACATTTTTATCAAAAGCTTTATCAAAAACACTTTATATGTCCCTTGTGGTCAAGATTAAGTGACTTCTAGTAACAGTTGCAACAAAAAAAGCACTACCTGGGGGCCTTTGCAACTTTTGTATCCCTGGGTGGCTTTTTGCAATAACCCCAAACCACAGGGGTATTCTGCGCAACTTTCCCTTATTAAAAGACAAAGACCTCAGGTAATCCAACCACAATCAAATTATACTGCCCTAACGATGATTGGAACATAAAAGAGGCAGCTGTCTTCCCTTCTTGCTGTTTCTCCTGCCTTTAAGGTTAAGAAATGTTCCCTCCGTCTCACATAATTTGATCATATTTGCTTATTGGGCTGTCCCACAAAAATTACTCACTTTCCAAATTAAGAAAGATTATGTAAGTACTTTTATATATTTACCCCTCTTAAACTCCACTTTTTTTCTTCTATTTCTCTCTACACATTTAACTCTCCACCAACTCATTTTCTCTCTCATGACCCACCTTCTTACACTTTTTTACTCTATTTCTCTCTCCATATTAACACTCCACTAATTCATTTTCTCACTCCTGGCCCACTTTCTTTCCCTCCTCTCTCTAAAGGGTAGAATGGAAAGCATACAATATTTGAGCAATATCCTTAATCTGTGCGCAAAAAAAGAAGTGATCGAATTATGTAGGACGGAGGGAGTAACTGCTAGCAGCAACAGTCAATAAAGAGACAGATTCTAATCTGATCCTTTTAAGAGATTGAATTACAAACCCCATATCTGAATATAACTTTCTTTTAAGATCAAATTGAATTTGGTTATAGGTTAATTCAACAGAGTAAGATTATGTGCTCACTTCAATTTTTAAACTACAGTAATCACCACTAAACTAACCGGTATCAATTAGGCCTTAACCTTTTTTCAGTTTATTGACCCTTGACCAATACCCCGTTTGCATTTCACCCTTCCCATCCAAAGTTCATTAAAAACTGGCTTCAGATAAATTTTGGCACCATTTGCCACTTTGATGATGATCCTGGACCAGAATGTTATGTGATTGACCAATCACAAGACAAAGAAAGATTTGAAGAACCTGAGCCATCCCCTAAAGTTTGAAACAGTGTTGCTAAAATGCCAATATAAGCAGCGATTAGATGTGAAGGGTCACCTAATATTTTCTTTTGTTAACTTTGCAATGTCAGGACTTAGTCAGATAGTTCAGTAAACTCAAACATATACATACATGTGTATCTGTGTGTTTTACTAAGTGTTAAAGTATTTAAATATATAATTGGATTAAAGTCGGATATGACAGTTAAAGTCCATCGGATTCTTAGAAGCTTCCAGATTGTCTGCATTGAAGTCATCCAAATGTTAGCATGATAGAAGGGATGCAAATGAAACTGGTAAATGGTTGTGGAAGTTCGAGACTTTTTAATTTTCAAGTAATCTTGAGCTGGAAATTATCTAAGGGCTTTAAATAATTTACCCACATCGTTAAGGAGTCCAATGAGGATGGACTAAAATCAGATTATTTTAAACAGGCAGGCTATGCAGGCAAGGGGGCAGAAAAGGAACAATTAATTCCACCTATATGTGAAGAAGTTGATGTAGTTCATTTTGACATTACTCTTTCAAGTTAACATACTGAAAGTTGTTACCACCCTAGTTACGCTAACACACGAAAGTTTCATGACAATTCGTGGTTGTACTACTCGATGCATAAAAGCTGTATAGACAAAAAAAAGTTGGAAAAAATCCAGAGCGTGATACCTTCAATCTTACTCAATGCTTCTTTGTCGCCTCCAGATACACCTAGATTTTGAACGACAATTCAGTCCATGCATGAGAAGGACAAAGAATAAATGCACATCAAGTTGAAAGCAAGTAGACCTAGAACTGAGCACTTAATAAACAGATCAGATCCTGAGACAATAAATAGTTATGCTGTTCTACTGTAGTTATCGACATCAATTGAGATAGTTCTTTTGTTCCCTAGGAAGGAGACCTAATCTCCAGTTCCAGCCCTTCAATTGGGAACAAGCAACATAAAAGTACTTCGCCAACAAAGATAAATACCTGAGCCCTTAAAAAAATAACCAACAAAGAAGAATGCGCCCTGAAATAAAAAATGAACAATCAATCAATATCCAAAGAAGAAGTAGCAGCAAATTTTGTAATTCTTATAGGCTGGAACTGGAAGATTGTAAGTGCCATTTGAAGAGAGAATTTTTGCATAACACTATAATGCAAACTAAATATAAATATGAGACATACCACTATCACAAGGACAATGGACAGTAAAGGAGTAGCACGTGACTTAGGATGAAAAATCCCCGCTAATGGAAAGCCTCCATTGCTGGCATAGCGCCGAGTAGAACTTGCTTGCTTTCTTGACATGACTACTTGTGTAAATCGTCAAGCCTACAAAGTTAAACAATCGTGTGAACGAACGAGTAATGTGCTTAGGTCTTGAGTCAAGAGACGTTATCAAATGTGTAAACCACCTCAAAGTAGGAGCAAAAGAAAGCAATATGTGTAACAACATATAATCATGTCTTGGCACAATTGAAGCTCATGGGTCCAGTTAAGTCAATGTTTCATAACAGGATAACCACTGGGCATAAATAGTATTTATACGGATAACGACATTCAAAAAGCTCAACCAATATCATATTTCCCCTGCAAATCCTAGACTTTCTTTAACAAAGAGCATATACCGCAGCTTCAAAAGTAGTCTTCTAGCTAGGGCTTCAAAAAGTTCGTCTCTAGCATACTACGAGAACCATTGACCATGCCATTACACCTGAAAAATGCCCTCTCCAGTTTAAGCAGAGACTGACTGCTTGATGACTACAGCAACAACATAAAACAATTACTCAAGTCTTCCAAACCAGAGTAAGGGCCATGTGACATGGACTTGGTACAAGTGTCCGAGTCGGATACGTGTCCCAAGTGTCGGGTTCGTTTATTTTTCAAAACCCAAGATACAAGGACAAGGCAAAATGTTCCTATCTATCTTGCATCTTACTTATTCCTTAGCCTACATGGTGTTTTAAGTTGTGCAAATGGTTTTAATTTAAACTGAGATCATCAAAAAGCAATAACGAAGTAAAAGAAACACTAAAATATAGTGTTCTTAGTGGCATACCCTACGGGATGTGTTGGACACATATCCCATGTACCAATGTCCGACACGGGTACTTCACGCATTTTGAAGAGTCCATATAACATAGCATAAGAGGCAAAGAGAAGTACAAAATACTCCCCATTTAAGTAGCTTGTTTTAATCGGCATTCTATGCTTAAGGGCAAGCAAAGGATGAAGGTAACGGCTATACTTAGACCATGGAACCATAGAGCCCCTTATTCTAAGGTTTGCAAGCATATTCACATGAAAGAAATTATTTGCTTCCAGCAAAAGTGGAAATTTGTCACATACGTCAGCATTGTGTTCAAAATCCTAAGGGGCAGATAAAATAGGATCCCTAAGCTCAAGACAATTTGGCAAAGTAACTCGAACCATTGTCAAACAAGTACTACTGCACAGGATTTTACTCTTTTGCATTTATACGACCAACCCTGTCCCAGGCCTTCATCAATGGCCAAAATCGGTTTGACAACAAAACTGTCCTTGAAATTGATTTGGCCACACACTGAAACACATTTGGCGAATAATTAATGACCCCGAAAAACTTCATTTATTATGTTGAACAAGTGTAACAGGATTCATGTGAATATGTACAGATGAATGAAAAGTATCAGTAGCATGCAATATAGTGGTATGTAACTTACAGTGAGAAGAAATGAACATAAATTTCTAATTTGATATTTGTCAAGGGAAAGTCTAGATCCACACCATTTGTTGCTAGAAAGGCACCTTTGGAGTAGAATATTAACCCTTTGCAACAAAATAAGGTTTGGACAAGTTCATCAGAGTGAAGATCTAGACATTCCCTGCCAAGGCATGTCCTTTTGACCTCTTTAACACTTGATGTTCAAGGGTTAAAGCAGTTAATAGTTTTTTTTGGTGCTGTAAGTTTAGTGCCTACTAGAGGTCAACTGTATCAAGATGATAAAATAACATGGTCAGTAAAAAATTTCACCTCCACTTCGAACGGAAAGCAATTCCTCAAAAGATGAAAAAGAGAGAGAGAGAAAGACAAGGCATTATATCTTAAAGACAACAGCAAACAAGATATATAAAATTTATGCGTCCAATAGTACTAGTGTGAATTATTATGAAATGAGGTGGTCTAATGTATATTTTAACACACCTCAAACCTTACTTTTCATAAAAACTATGGGGTAGTTATACTAGTCAAAATATTCTCTCCCCAAAAATCAAAGCGATGAGTTGACCACCTTAGCACAAGGGTGCTTGCCTCTCACTCCTACCTACATGGTATGCCATCCATCTTACGCATACTAAGTACGAACTAACTCAAAAGCTTCAGTTTATGGCCTGCTCTATGATGGTAACCCCTCCATTGCCCCTTTTAATTTCCAACATTTAGACTAGAATTTGACATACCAGCATTGACTTCATTTACTGGTTTTCCAGTAGTTTGACTTGTCGAACAATCATCATTGGATTCATAATTTCAATTATTGTTCAATTGGATGTCTAGGTACACAAATTCTATCCTCAAAGGGGCAGAAACTATGAAAGGAAGGGACCAATTGGCGACATGGTAATAAGATGCTACAAGTGACAATTTCCCGTTAAAAGGTGCAGAACGAAACTGCGAAGCTCACTCGGTAATCAGCAACTGCCACACGAAATTACGCTTATAAAGAGCTATGATTTCACGTATCGACAACCGGAATCAAGCTACGAATTGGATTGGATTATGAATTCGCAATGCCGCGGAAAAGGTAAGCAACCCAATTTGGTTAATCCAAATTTGGGAAAAAAATTAAAAGTTGGTACTATAAAAGAGCATGAAAGAATCAAATGCGCGAGAATAATGAACTCTGACGCGATTAATGAAGTCTGATTTGTAAAATGTAAGATGACGGAAAGGAACGAGTGGAGGCAGAAGAGACTTACATAAACGTCAAAGAGACATTAGGCGGATCGATCTTGATGGGTAGGATCTGAGTAGATCTGTGTCCAACAAGTACAAGAGAGCTGAAACGAAAGGAGGAGCTTCTGTTCTGTGGAAGTTGATTGATTCGTTACAGATTAATAGGAGCAACTTAGCAATTGAATGGGTCGGCGTCGGACATTACGCGCGTTGCGGCTCATTTTTGTGTATAACTAGAGTAAAATTAATGCTGCACCTGGAGCAGCGTCGTGTCGGCGGTACCTTTTTTACAGTTGCGATTGAAGTCTTGGACTCGAATGTCACAGTTTACCAACTCAAGTTACCTGTTCATATGCACGTTTTTATTGAACGGTGTAAAGTGTGATTTTAAATTCCGTTTTCAACCATAAATCTTGGTAACAATATGAGATTAGTAGAAACCGTAGTTTCACATTATGAAATGACGGTCTGAAACATGTTTTACATAATATTGCGGAAGAAATCTGAAAAACTTCCTAGCTTTATAAAGTTACGGGAGAGAAAGCCGAAGAACAAAGGATAGTGTTTAAGGAATGAGAGTTCAAAATGGATGTGTAATAACTTTTCAAAGAGAGTGAGGACGTTACTTCTTAGGATTAAGCAACTCGGACTATCACAATACGCTAGAGCCCTTGCCCTTGATTTTTGCGTATGGACATCATGGGAGGTGTATAGTACCCCTAGTCATATATAAATATTATAGAGGGCAAGTGACGCGCGTGCTAGTTGGTAACACACTTATATTCTTATCATTTTGGCCGTCGCTCCCTTGTTCATAGGTTTAGGAATTATTTTTTAAAGAGGTGCCCGACTTTAATTCCATTTTTCTAGAAATAAATATGAAGCAGGTAACAAAATTGAAAATACATCAATACCTCATTGGTTGACTAGACAACTGAAAGGCCCTCAAAGCAACACGTCTGCTCAGCTGGCAGAGCAAACAAGAAGGCATCGCATCTGCTCGGCTGGTTAAGCAGACCATTAGGCAACCCGTCTGCTCAGCTAGCTGAGCAGAATAAGACCTCTAGGTCTTCTCGGTTGTTCAAGTGGACGAGATATGTTTGGCTGGCCAAACATAAAGTTGAAGGACACACGTAGTCCGTCAATTCGTGTCGATGAGCATATTAAGCTAAAGGACACGTGGTCTGTCAAGCTTAAGGACGCGTGATGCATCAAACTTAAGGATGTGTGGTCCGTCTGCTTATGACTAGCAAACTAAGAAGTTGTATGTCTGTTAGACTGGACGAGCAGACTAAAATGCAGCACGCCCGCTCGGCTAGCCAACTGAACGTTAAATGGGCATTTATTACTCACAAGAAATGAAGCGTCATCTCATGACTTGTGATTGATCGGGATGGTTGAGATCATCGAGATGTCACCGGAGATAGAATAATCCCTATATCGTCTTAACCTCTTTGAAGAACAAGTAAGATGTTCTTCATCACTTGCTCAAATCTCTTCTTTTTGATCTTTCACCATGTCTCATTCTAGCACATCTCCTCTTTATGAATTTACTCATTCTAAGGAGAATAATGTAGAAGTTACCTCCTTAAGTCCAATTCTCCCATTCCTCGTCAAAGTGTGGACAAGGAGAGGGTGGAAAGGCTGATACAAGATGTAACCGGTCCTTCCCCATTTTATGCTTATCTTTTAGTTAGCTACGTGAGCTCTTGTGACATTAGAGTCGAGCACCATAAAATCCCGAATTCCCTAATTTAGACTCCTAATAGGTGGTGAGCTGGCTACTTTGGCGACGAGCGGT